>JAUZND010000936.1:0-12057 GCA_034780555.1 Coelogynopora nodosa | reverse complement strand
CGTTATCATTTCGTTATCATTTCGTTATCATTTCGTTATCATTTCGTTATCATTTCGTTATCATTTCGTTATCATTTCGTTATCATTTAGTTATCATTTTGTTATCATTTCGTTATAATTATACTACTGCCACAAACTAAAGCCGCGATATACTAAACCGCACCTCGTCCATTAGGGTTAAATTTTTTTAATTTTTAAAGCAATGATTTAATTGTTTATTTACAAGTAGCAAACCCATGAATCATAATTACATGAATCATAACTACGTGAATCAAAACTACATGAATCATAACTACATGAATCATAACTACGTGAATCATAACTACATGAATCATAACTACATGAATCATAACTACGTGAATCATAACTAAATGAATTATAACTACGTGAATCATAACTACGTGAATCATAACTACATCAATCATAACTACATCAATCATAACTACATCAATCATAACTACATCAATCATAACTACATGAATCATAACTACATGAATTATAACTACATGAATCATAACTACATGAATCATAACTACGTGAATCATAATTACGTGAATCATAACTACGTGAATCATAACTACGTGAATCATAACTACGTGAATCATAACTACATGAATTATAACTACATGAGTCATAACTACGTAAATCATAACTACGTAAATCAAAACTACGTGAAGCATGACTACATGAATCATAACTACATGAATCATAACTACATGAATTATAACTACATGAATCATAACTACGTGAATCATAACTACGTGAATCATAACTACGTGAATCATAACTACATGAATCATAACTACATGAATCATAACTGCATGAATCATAACTACATGAATCATAACTACGTGAATCATGACTACGTGAATCATAACTACGTGAATCATAACTACATGAATCATAACTACATGAATCATAACTACATGAATCATAACTACATGAATCATAACTACATGAATCATAACTACTTGAATCAGGATTGATATATCAGTTGCTTTTAAGTTTATGCTTCAACATACAGGAATGAGTTTTGTAAGTAATTATTTTCATTAATAAAAAAAAATAAAAAAATTAATTATGGAATTCAGAGATATAAATGGACTTCAGAGATATAAAACCTGCTGCTATGTTTATATTTTAAAAAAAAAGTAAACTTTTTAGTTATGGATGAGTTGACTGTTAGTGAACAAAATTGTTTGTTCGTTAATGTTTTTTTTAAAAAAAAGGTAATTGATAGTTAGATACATTTTTATTAAATAACTCTTCATTTAATTCCTCTGCAATATATAAAGAGATTTAAAAACTTTATTTCAAATTTAGATAACACATTGTACATGTGCATGGCAACTAAACTAACTATAATCAACTGTATAAATAAATCTTTAACTAAATATAAAATATTACACTTTTTGCGCAAAACATCGATAAAATTGGCACTCATTTAAATCCGCTATTGAAATCACAAATTCGTTGTAATGTTTAATTTCTAGTCAACATATTTAAATCTTAATTCAAATTGCAACTAATAAAAAAAGCTACATACTTTGTCCCGTCCCCTGTATTAGTGACTTTCTGTGGCACACTTTGAAGGTATTTGTATGTTCAAAATTGTTTTCCACAACAAACATCTCTTCGTGGGGTTGCGTGCTCTTCCTTGCAATATATTAATATATTTTAATTCCCAATTGTGCTTTTTAACCCTGTTTCTTGTTTGATTAGCTGTCGTGCGCATTATTCTATAGTTGTTGAAGCAGATATAAGGAAAACACTTAATACGACAAGATTGAACAATTACATGTTATACCTTATATATATTGTATATATTAAACTAATATCAGCTTTTATTTAGTTGAAATGTGTGGTATTTACGTGGATTGAGTTTGTATTAATGAGTTTGTACAGCAGCAACAAAAAACTTCATGAAAACTAATCTATTATATTGGCAATCTTGAATACATACTAAAATAAATAATACCCCAACTCAAGGTATCTATCTCCTAAAGTTATATGTTTGGAAATATACAAAATTTAGTCAGATGTAAGCGAATAAGTATATTTAAAATATAAGTATACGTCTTTAACGTAAGTATATTGAATGTACATTTAGTATAATATAATGCAATTCAATTTGCAGTGCATCATTTGACGTCTTTTATCTCTTCACTATAATAGCCTAGTACATGTATGTATATATATACATTAGTTTAATAGTTACATATGATATTAGTTGCTAACAATATGATCAACACTTACTATAAACGATGGTTATACAAATGTTAATTAATATTAGATATTTCACATTGCAAATTATTTTAATAATGTACATGTGCTTGCTGTGTGGCTTAATTCCATTTTGTCATTCAAGAAATAAACAAGGATTGTTTTTAGACTAGTAATTATGCCAAATGTTATGAAATACATCTCAAAGGAGACATTTTCATGAAAGTAGAGTGCTCGACTGGTACGAATAGTTTTTTGTAATTAATAACATTTAATATAATTAGTTTATAAATTTATAGTAATTATTTGATTGACAATATTGCACTTTTTTAATATATAATTTTTTTGCTAATCTTTTTTCGTTTAGCATGTGGCTAATATGAGATCAAGACATACGTTTAAAATGACAGCCTCACAACATTGTTTATGCCTATAAATCAGTTCTTCCCGCGATTTCTTTTTCTTTTATGGAATATTGAATAAAATGTAATCAACTATAACATCAGTAAGCCTACAGAGCATATCAGTTTTAGATCAAAACGAAGTAAACATTCCAAGAACTAACTTATTTTCCTTCATAATAGAAGTAGTATGCATGTAGATAGGGGAGTAGTCGGCTTTCAATCATCACGCTGATGACTCGGATATGTACTGCTATACGTATTATTTAAGCTGAATAACAAAACTAAAAATGTTATGATAAAGAGAGATAGCAAAATATGTCATTGTATGAAGTGTTTATCACTTACACATCCTCCCATCCAGAGACCTGTTCATTAATCGGGCACAACAGCACCTCTTAACCGCACCAATAAAAGACTTGAAAGTTTCGAAGAACATACAAATATTTCAATTAGTATTACTTTACAATGAATCCGCAGCCTATAAGTGCCTTTATAAATGGTTAATTTACTTAACTATTGTCCTTCTACGTTGCATTAATTATATATGTATCTGCATTAACTGAAATCAGATTTTCTATTCTTTTTTCCATTTTTTCTTAAATATTTATCTTCAACTATTTATTTATCAATGATAACGTCTCGATTTTTTTAATACTTTGTCTCAAAATAAGCATTCCTTATTATTAGAAAGAAAATTGTTAAGACGGTTTTAAATGAAGGATTTAGAGAGTTATTAATAACAAATTATTGTTAAAGACGTTAGTCGTAAATACAATAAATAAATTTAATTATTTCATCTCAGATTCATGTTTTTCGACAGGTTATTTCGGGAATAAATCATGTAAAAAATTCTAGAAACTACGTACACACAAGTATTTTTAGAGATACTCTATACATTCAATATTCAAAATAGATCCTATAGAAAATGTATAAATAATGTGGATAACAAATATATTCATTATAATTTCTATAGAGTTTGAGAAAATAAACAAAGTTGCATTATGTTTGGCTATATATATTACATATTTCTACTATTGGAAATAATCAATAATGTGAACTTGCAATTAATCAATAATGTGAACTTGGAACTAATCAATAATGTAAACTTTAAAATAATCAATAATGTGAACTTGGAAATAATCTATAATGTGAATTATTAAAGTAAATATAAAGTAGACTAATGAGTGATAATTTTTTTTTTATTGGACCTTGATCGACTAAATGGTGATCTAAGTATTACTACACAATTATTATTCCTGTTACCATTAAACATTGAACGCTACGTGTAAAACATGAATAATAACATATATCAATAAAAGCTAAAAGTCAATAAATTAAGCAGAAAGATAATTAATTTAAATTACTGGTGCTAAAATATTAACAATAACAAATGTTAGATGATCAAATTAGACCAGTAAAAAGTGTTCCCCGAAAGTAAATTAATTACAGATGTTATAAATTTATGACCTATAAGGCCAGATTTTTTGTTGAGTTAATTTGAGTGAGAAGGGAATAATATAATTTGCGTATTATAGCAAATACTCTGTCCTGTGTCCTGTGGCGGTGCGTGATGTTATGCGAATCGGTCTTTAGGTCTTAGAGACAATAGGAAGCTACTAAATAAATCATGATGTCTTCTACAGTGCAGTCACCCCCTTCGCATTATATGTGTTGTGTGTGAAACCTTATCAACTTCTCATGGGGGGGGGATCACACCTGGCTGTAGACTTCATTATATTACAGAAGGTTTCCATTTTTAAGTTGTTGTTTGGTGGTGTACCGATATATCAAATTTGTGTACAATTAATATTATAGAGCGTATTTTTAGATTTTAATTTCCGCTTTTATTCAAATTTATAACAGTAATAATATCTTCTTCGTTAGAAGTTTTGTCTAATTTGTTTAATTTATGCCTCTACGAAAGAGAATGTGTATCTAAAAGTTGTAACTCTCTGGGAACAATTTTAATGGTCCGTTATGGATCAAAAAAACGATGGTATAAAATGATAATGACAAAAAAAATTAGGAATCTTAAATTGAAGTAATTTTTAATTTGTATAGAAACAGACAAACAATTGGAATATTTACTACGTATTATAATCTGAGGTTCTGAATACAATAATGGTAAGTTAGATAGACAACGAGTTTTTACAATATATATTATTTAAGAATTAAGGTATCCGAATCTTTTAACAGTTCAAATTTTATACCAATACATTACAGGAATGATCGATTTTCCATAATGAATTGAATGACATTATACAATCTATAAATCTATACCATATATAAAAAATCAAAAGCACAGTTTTCTTTAAAATCGCTAAAAAGATATGAACTGTACAATTATAATTATAATTGTGATTGTGATTTTATTTTCAATTTTGTGGCACTGATTGAATTTAAGCAATAAATATGTAATAAATCTGTAAAAATATCTAAACTCTTCGTCTATATAAGAAAGCTGTATAGATAACTGTCAATTAAATAATATAAATAAATTGACAACGTAGAACAATTAATAAGATATAGATAATTTAACCCAATACCGCCAGATTGGAACTTCAAAATTGATACCTAATTGACTATATTAACAATGTCTTTTAGAGATTTAGATATATGGTACAATGTTTACCATATATCTAAGTCTCTAAAAGACATTGTTAATAAAGTCACCGTCAACATATAAATTAAGACAGCTTTCATCGATATGAGTTATTTCCGGATAGAAAATGTTACTTATTATAACGGGACATGATAAATTCAGTCTAAATCTTGTGTAACATATATAGTATTGTTTACTAGATGTAGGACAATTAGCATGGGCCAACATAATATGTAAAAAAAGGCAAAATAATACGAGATTATTTCTAGAACTTTGAAAACATTCTGTTACAGATATATATACAATATATACATTACTTAAATTTAGAAATTATACTAACAAAAATATAAACGAAACATTTTATTATTATTATTGTGCGGTTTAGGTTGGGGTGGTTGTCTTAATGACCCTGTCTATAAAGCAGCAAGATCAATAATTTTTAATAAAATGCATTTAACGGGTTATGAAGCAGATTAATATATATATATATATACCTCCTCCAAACAATGTTCACAGGGTTCTCTCATATATATTTAATTGTTCCGTCATTCATTGTTCGTAATACTCTGTCTCTGCCATTATTCTTCTTAGACAATGCCAATTGCATTTGAAAATCCATTTCAGGAGAAGAAACTTTTTTGTTATAATCATTTATTTAGAGATTTGATCTGAGTACAAACACCGATTTATTGTTGCGTTATTTTAGCTTACTTATGTAATGTTAGATTATGCATATACAATAGGCCCAGTTTGTTGCATTATATTATTTAACGTATTATTAATTCTATTTGTTTGAATCAATAAAAATCATATAAATACAAAAAAAAGATAAAAAATAATTTTAAATCGATATAAATGATGTATGGGGAATGTTTCCCCCATAGGCCTATTCGGAATTTTTAAAACGCATCTAAATAAGTATAAATATTTTTAAAATATAGTAATATACATGTATTTATATATATATATATATAATGCTAAATATATATATACATATATAAATAACATCGAATAACATAATATATCGTTTCCGGGGTGGCGTCCATCCGAACAAAACGATCCCCTTTTAGCTATATACGCCATTAGTACATTTCTTGTATGAGCCATATGAACCATTCACTCCAGTCAGCACTGCTTCTGTATATGGTTAACAAAAATTAAGATTGTACATTAATGTGTGGTTTAATTATATACCTATGTTTACATCTTTAAAATATATGTTAACATCTTTAAAATATATATTAACATCTTTAACATGTGAATGGAGGACATTTACGCTACTTCAACGTAAGAATATTTGATTTTGGAAGAAATACAAGAGGCGCACCCGCAGGAAATCAGGCTGGCATGGGGCACGCTGTCAAAAAGGGGCGGAATTTTGTTATGTTTTCATTGCCAAGGCAACCATGTCGTGATGATATCAATCTAACAGATTATGTTTAACATGTCGAAATAAAAATAAGAAGACTATTTTTTCAAACATGTTGTTTATCAGGTCGGTAATATCTAGTTGTAAAATAATATGGTGTATCTGACATAAAATGTTCAAAAAACAAGTGACACAATTATTTGACAATTGTCTAAAATGTGGAGGATAAATAAATAATTAGACTTAATTTATTAAAATTTTATCAGATTATATCGCACTTGTTAAGAGTATATATATAATGTATATATCTGCAGTTGCCAGGTATTATATTTTACTTACAATAAGCAAACATAATGATCATTCTGTATTATATACAATAAAACATTTTATATTTTCAGAATATTAAACAATAAATATTTATCAAAGCATGCATATATACAATATACATATATTTTAAAAGCTAGATTATTTTTTATGTTTGATTGATTATTACTATTGATTTTCATGTCAACATATCTTACACAGCCATTCAAATGGCATCCTTAACTTTATTAAATAAAGCAATGAAGGTGAATGAACATTTTTGTGAAAAACCCATTAATGGAATCAAGACAAACTTTGAAATCCAACTGTAGCCTACTGGTTAGGTAATATTATTAATTAATTATATTTATTAATAATTGTTTTTCATAAATGTTATACACTTATTTATTATCTGAGTTATCTGTGTGTCTAGACTATGTTATTAAATTTGTTTCCACTTAGCTGTAATAATTTTTGTTTCCATTTGTAATAGTTGTGACCAATGGTTTATTGTTAAATCATGATCATTGTTTAATACCAAAGTAGGATATTAACAATTACAGGTTGTGTCATTCAGTTTTTATGGAGTTATTTATATACAACTAAATCGCTATAAATTATTTCTTCGAAATATATCATAGTTCCATCACTTATTAATTAAGGCTATTCTCATTGGTTACGGGTGCTATCCAATCACAACATGAAATCCAACAATTGAAAATTTTCACATGATATAAACAATTATAAGCTAATTTATTTCAGTATCTTGGAGAGAGAAAAGTTAATACAGAAGTCTATGCAGAAATAAAATATAGTATTAATGTAATCCTTCTTTATGGAGAATTATACACTTCAGCAACGTTTCGTTAATAGGGTTGTAAACATCTTCAGCCTCGGCACTGTGAAATTCTTCTTCGAAAGTACCTCAATTCGAGGTTGTAGTCGAATCGTGAAAACGAACAGCATCTTTCTGAGGCTACTGTGGACGGTGTTTGTCGTAAGTACAACCATCTTTTTGATGGTCTCTGTCTACAAGATAATAGCCGACTATCTCCAGTACTCGGTCAACATCCAGTCCTACATGGATATCGATGGGGCCTCTGCCTTTCCTGCGGTCACCTTTTGCAACAACCAGCCCTTCTCGGAACGAGCCTACAAGGCCTGGCGGGAACAGAAAATTAAGTCTCCCACACAATTCAACCGGGAAATGCGACTCAACGGCTATGAAGCGTTGAAAAAAATTCGAAACACTTCGGTGGAAAATCTTTCTGTTGTATCCATGCCGACCAGGGAAGCCTTCATCAAGTCGACGGGTTACGACAAGCTCAGCACCTACTACCAGCAACTGTCTACGGCGGATGCTATGCAGCTTGGACATGACAAATCCTCGATTTACCTGTGTGTTTTCATGTATGGTAAGTCTATGGCCTTTGCAGCCGAGTGTGACGATCAAATGCTCAAAGTGACTAATTTTTCCCATCCTAATTATTTCAACTGTTTCACCATAGAGTCCAAACCAGAGATGCAGTATGACCTTACCCAGCTGGGCCTTGTTATATGGCTGGGACCAACCGAAGACTATGATGTTGAATATCGACAAGGGTTTCTGTTCGACATCTTCGAGCAAGCCTATGGGCTTCGCGTAGTTGTTCACGAGCCGGGCTCCTTTGCCGACGTCGACCGCTACGGTATCCAGGTTGAGCCGGGCAAAATGAACGAAATTAACTATCAGCCGATAAAGCACCAGAAAGCAAATACAATCCGAAAACCATGCATTGAAAACAGTATAGCAACCCAGACATTTGTGGACCTGCACAACAACTACACCTATGAAATGGAGTTGTGTCTTAACGTGGAACTCCAGCGCCGGATACTTAAAAAATGTAAATGTATATTTGGATACTTTCCACGTCCAGTGACCCCGTCACCTGAAACGCCTTACTGTTCTGAAATTAAAGATTTAGACAAGTTGACTACTCGTATAGGCTGTATTCAATCGATAATGGTAAGATCCATTGAGATCAAGAAGGAACTCGAACTGACAAAGTGCATCTATCGGTGCAAAAGTTGGGAGTACCGCAATACAGTGTCAGTTACCAAGTGGCGCATTTCCAAGTGGCAACTGCACTGGATGCGAGAGGCGAATGACCGTTTTATTAAGTTGGATAACAAGATAAATGCTAATCTGGACTTTACAACGGAATATGACAGCGTAAAGGACTTTCTAACCAGGGCAAATCTGACAAATCTATCCAACAAAGAAGAAATGGGTGGAATGGGCCTGACCTTTGACGATCGCTACACATTTGTGACAGTCAAACGGAAGAGCAACAACACTTTCGTAAAGGAAGAAAAGTTGGTTCTCACCCTCAATGCACTGTTCAGCCGTATTGGCGGCTTGTGCTCCCTCTATATCGGGATGACATTGGCCGTGCTCATAGAGTTCATCGAGTTCTTCTACTTGATCACATGCGGCCCGCAACCAGTTAACGACACTGTCAAGGCCAACACACACGGTGGCCAGGCGGGTCAACTGGTCAACAGAGGGGACGAGGCGGCCATTTCCCTGACGAGTTTTGACGAAAAATTCACGGCCATGGGACTTTCCCCGGCCCACGGGAGCGCTGCATCTGACCGGCCGGCGCCTAACGACAACTTTCTAACGTATCGAAATAATAGAGAAGTTCCCTGCGAGGATGGGGAGGACCAAATTTGGATTCCTAAGCGAGCCTCAAACAATATGGTTCAAACAGTATACATACAATGACAGAACGTACGCATACCGTTATAACATGTAGAGTTAGTAGTATTAGAGTAGACTGCGGGACCAAGTCGGAAGTCGAATTTGGTCAATGCTGCCCGTATTGATTATTACCTTTACTCAACAATATAAAGTTGAATCGATTTTACGTAACTATAGTATTGATTAAATTGAAATTAAGTTGTGCATTGACCTAATTTTGTTGTATATACTGTTTGAGTTACGATGACACATTTCTTTAGCATAGTTATGCGGTAAGAAACAAATCTGCAAACTGCCTGACGAATGATGGCAGAATCCACAAATCACTAAGTCGCATATTCCCCTGTGAATTATTCTGTCTTTACAATATGAAAAATTAATTATAATGCTAATTATAAAATAGTGTACCATTAGAAATACAATTAAATTGTGATTAAACATATAAATACATATTTTTCAATTGTGTATTAAATGGGCAGGTAATATTGTTTTCGTACATATAGCTACATTCTCAAAAAATGTTAACAATTAAACTATTTTGCATGAATTTTCATCAAACTGTCAACATGTTAATAAAAAAATATATTATAATGAATAATATATTTATGCAGGCGACACCTTTTACATGTGAGTATGACGTATAATTTGTCAGAGATTAAATAATTCATAAGTATTTGGTAAAAAAATCCGGTGATATAGCTCCAAGAGATGCAACAAAAGCAGTGCTTTCGTCTCCAGGATTAATGGACAAATCACCCTGTTACATATCAACTCGTAGTCTTTTAAAGATAGCCAATCTGTTAATAGCAATAGAGGCATGCTTATTGTTATATAAACACTACGCGCCAATTTTAATAAATAAAACTGTTATTTAGCAAGTATAGTAGAAAATAAAAAACTGTAAGCATGCAAATCATTTATTTTATCAGTATCACATAGCTGGAAAAAACTAAAAAAGATGAGCTGCCAAGAAAACTACATTAATATCAATGAGTTAAAAACACCATTAGACGTATACATTGAAAAAAATTGTTGAAATTGTATGATTTTTATTAGTTCAGATTATTATGCAAAATGTGTATTTTGATACTAGTATTTACATAAAACATTAACTAATGTTGAAAATTGGTATTTGCACAATTACCAAAAAACGCTTTCTTTTCGACGAACGGACAACATTGGCAATCTATTTTTGTATAAACAATTGGAATTATCAATTTATTTAGATCGATATATTTTTAGATAATTTTAATAAGATAATCAATTTTCTAAAAATTGTGGTTTCAAGTTGATTTAGTTAAATAACGACATCAGCTACACATTCCCAAAGGCCGGAATAAGCCTGACGAAGGTATATACAAAGAAGCGAAAATCAACTGAAAAACGTATCACAATCAATCACCGGAGTTAAAGTAAAACCCCGCTTCAGGGAATGAGTTTTCACCAGGATTAAAAATATTTTGGAATTTGAGTTGAAAGTATTAACAATAAACAATGAATAGCATAATGTTAGTAATAATATATTTTTATAACATACGGTACTATTGTAATTTATCGCACATATAATATATATAATAACTATAATTGTTTAGAGTAATCTATTTTTATCACAGAAACATAAACATTTAAAATTGAAATCTAATCCCTTTTAAAAAATTTTCTACAAGCTGCGTAATAAATAATTCGTGTACAAACTATTTTTCTATATAACTCCCGGGTATATAAGTATCTTGCAAACGCATATATAGAAATTATACAAAAGTATGTAAATTATATTGTATTGTATATCCTAAATGTGTTTAGCAACTTATATTTATTAGATTTTAAAAATATATATATATTTAAATTCTAAAACTAAAAAAGTGAATTAAACTGTGATTAACCATAGGATAGAAATTATGAAAGGCTAAATATTTATAAATGTTATATTGAGACCAGCATTAGAACTGTGACATTCAGAGATGGTATGGCAAAAGTTTTTTAACATATGTGAATTATTTCTTCTATATGTGTGGGGGTCCACCTCACACCACCTCATACTCTACACTATATTATGTTTAATTAATGAGTATATTATCGTTTATATAAGATAACATAATAATACAAAGTAAGCTATTTATTGCATAAACCTGCTCGCAGCAGTATTTTCATTTAAAACTTTTTCTGTTTCAAATTATTATGGCAGCCGAGAGAGACAAAAACGTTTTTCACTCTTTAAAACGTGTTATTCAGCCTTTTAAACGTGTTATACGTGTTATTCACTTTTTAAAAAGTGGATAACACGAATAACACTATTTGTAAAGTGAATAACACGAATAACACTATTTGTAAAGTGAATAACACGAATAACACTATTTGTAAAGTGAATAACACGAATAACACTATTTGTAAAGTGAATAACACGAATAACACT
>JAUZND010000935.1:0-13804 GCA_034780555.1 Coelogynopora nodosa | reverse complement strand
TATATACAGAAGACAGCAGATTACTATACTTGCATGGCAGCATTTCTGGTCTGATAGAAACATCGAGTAATTGCGCCTTCCGCAGGCCATAGCTGTCCAATTAGGGGAACCGGGTGACTGGTCAAGTTATTGCCATTTAATACTATTTGTATGTTATGTATCTGTTGTGGAGGACAGAATTAGTAATTTACTGAACATTCTACTTGGTTCTAAATACAAAGACGGCTATTGCTTTAAAAGTGATGAAGATTTTGAAAAATGTAGCAGTTTATAGTGATAACAACTAATAAGATAGGATAATAATAAACGAGAAACACTGTTATCTATAGTTTAAGCATTAAAATTTAAAAAAATCCTTTTTCTGTTTTGGTATTTAAAATGTTATCAGTTTTTAAACTAATGATTTAAAAGATTATAATTTATTAATAATAATTGAATACTTGAATAATTTAAATAGTTTTTTTACATTATTAGAGTACTTTTAAACCAGTTAGTAAACATTTTTTCCTGATTCAATTTTAATCGATACATATTTTGGACATCCACTGTATTTACACTCACAGTGAATTCCAGAGGTTTATCAACTCTAAAATTATGCAAAGTTTCATTATGTATATTCGCTTGTACCTACTTAGGGATGATGATTACAATTAAATCTGATCATTGTGTTTAGTCCGTTAAACGTGATTCGTACACATTTTTACATCACATCAAACATCTGTATTGGTGGACATTCTATTTTGTGGGATAATTACTTACTGCAGTGGCGGGACAATTCCGCCAGAATATTGTACAAATAAAAATGTTTATATTTATATCATATTAATGTAATGACTAGCTGAAATATTGAAAGGAAATTCATAAGTAAAATTGGTATTCATTATCTTGAATTTCCTCTATTAATTAACAAAAAATGAAATATTCGATTGTGCCACATACCATGGGCTAAAAGAAGTTCTTCAATGCTTTATGAAATGATAGTGAACTTCAGTCTACAATATTCACCTATATTTGTAAATACTTGGCGAATATCGGAGATACTTAGAGTAACTATATACGGTAAAGTAACAACAAATGCGTGTCTTAATTCTGAAATCAGAACGGGCTTCACTAGAAATATATTTCTTTTTTATTCAGTCAGAAAATTCTCTTCACCATGCAATATTTTATGGGATTTTCTCTTTTTGAGAAGAGATTGACTTACTTTACCAAACTATATTTCTGTTACACTCACAAACGATCGGATATTGTCTAATGTATGTTGTAAGCTGAATCAACAAAAGTTTTAAATATTAAATATTTTCATTTTGAATTATTACGTCTTCTAAAACATTAGCTTTTAATATATAATATGCAATAGTTTAAAACGCGTACATTTTGCTGCTGGGAAGATACACAGCTTGGAATGCAAATTAATATGTAATATATGTAAAAACATATTTCATATGCCTGAATATGTTCAGCAAAAATGCCTTTTGTATACGATATAAATAATTCTATCCACTCATATGAAAATAAATATATTAAAAAATTAACATTTCCTGCTAATTTTGACTCGGGTTACAAACAGGCTTTTCAACTGTCATAAATAATTTGAAGTTCACGAAATATTTGAAAAGTCAAATTACATAAAATATAAACATGTCGGTTAACAATTAGCATATGACCTTAACATAATTGGTAGTTTATAGGTTAGAAGACAGGAATATATTGCTATGATATTATCTCTACATTACGATAGAAACCTTTTATAACTATCATACAACGAAAACCCGGTTACAACAATCAAAGTTGTTAGTCCGTTAGATAATACCTATCAAATATGTTATAGAAGAAAAGTTTATGTGTATCCAGTCATAAATTGGGAACATTCTTAAACAATGATCATTAACCTTTGTAAGTTTTCATCAATTTTATTATTTTACCTTTTTGCAAAAATAACGAAATTTCGACAATCGCAAAATGCAACATAAGTCGATTTTTTTAAATGCAAACATCACAAAAAAAAGTGATGAAATTAAAAAAATGTATCAAATGTTTCAAATGTATTAAATTAAATAATTAGTAAATTCCTGACAAATCTCAGGTCTATTTTTCTTTGGGTTGCAACTATGAACAAAGCTTAGTGTAAAATGATCTGCAGTAGAATTTTAAGGTTAAACAGTGTTTGGGTGTCCGACCATTCACTCTCACTCATGTCACTCATGTCACTCATTCATCAGTCACTCATGTTTGACCATTCACTCTTAAAAAGTTGACAAAATCATGCAACTGGTACTCTTTTACTGAAAAGATTTGTAAAATAAATTTTCTGTGTATTAAGTTAGATAATTGCGCGAATGACAGAGAGACAAACACATTTTAGACTTTGCCATTTTCAAGATGATAGTTTTACGCATTTTTTTCTCATATTTAATAAAATAAATTCTATTGATTTTTTAGGTAAATCTATATGTGGTTTATAGCTGTTTATGACCTTTCCATTAAAAACTTTGAGTAATAATTTTGTTTGCATTGATTGTTTTTAAATCAATGAAGACTGGCATACTTATAGATGATTAAAATATGTTAATAATTTATGTGCGGGTTATATATACAATACGTATATACACAGAGAAATCGGATATATGGTTAAATTGGATGTATAATATCAAGTCATACAACAATTCTGATATATTGAGAGATCGGATGTAGTGGGGTTATTTTCCGTTCTATAGAAACAGTTTTACCATATCTATAATGACCTATCTCAAATATATTATCTATCAAAATAATAATTATCAATGCTTTGTGTACACAATTTTTAGCGTTGAAAAAGCAATAAATATTGAAACTAAAAATTTTAACATTATTGAATATGAATATTGAATTTGAATATTGAACATTATTTTTCTCAATTAAAAAATATATAGTTTTTTGTATCAGTTCAGGATGATTACTATATTATAGAGAACTATATTCGAAATAAGAGCATCAAATTGTTACCGAAAAAAAAATTGGCCAGTGTTATCAATCCCCGTATTAAGGGTTTATGAGATTAAACTGCCATTAATAAACCTATCACAATATACAGTGAAGATATATAGTAAGATTAACCAAACTAACTTTATTAATATACAGTATATAGAGTTAAAACCACGAAGAACTTGCAGTTATGTATCTAGTATAGTCAAACACATATCATGTGAACTTTTGAAGAACGTATAACACGTGTTTTTGATGAACAACAGATAGTTACGAAGTTAGGCGAGCAACCTCACGACTGACCGCACTGCGGAGTTTTCTGTCAATATATAAACGATAACTCGTGTAGAAGAATAAACTAGAGTTTTAGGCTTTAGTATGGCTAAGATGTTTCATAAAAAAAACACTTGTTTTACAATGCGAAGTATTTTATTCAAAGAAATACTGTGCTAAACTTATTAAATTATATAAATAAATATATCATTGTCAGTTTATGATAGTGGAATGTAATTGTGGGATTTACAATGTTCTGAATTACCTGTTACATGCGATTAGATAATTTATGTTACATTTAATAAAGATCTACTCCTGTATAAACCAATTGAATTGGAAAGAGTGAAACATTTCAAACAAATGCGCCACTATAGTAACTGACGATATTTAGCTGTTTCAGTTGTAATACATTGGTGAATGTAGAAAGAGAATTTGTTGATTATTGATTATAATTGATTGGTTCACTTTGTGATAGAGTTTGTAGATGAGGCAATATTGTAATTACGAAGTACAATATACTTACCCCGAGTCTTGCATAGTGGATATTTAAAATCTCGGCGTTCTTGTTCCATATTTAAATTTTAATAATTTAAAAAAGACAACATATTAAGGTGTTGTTTTTTCTTTATACTTTGGAATAACATGTCTCTATAACTAATAATCTAATAAGCAATATAGCAAACTGTTTAAAAACAGTATACAATAGAGTGAAACAAATGAACATCTGCTAAAAATATCTCAGTGTAGTCTAACATTTTTAAACATTTAGACATATTCTGATAACCATACTTTCTAGCGTAAACTGGAGTAACATATAATTTGTTATCAAAAGTAATTAAATTATCTTTACAAAAATCGTGTTAACCTTATTTACCATCTTATATTAGTTGTATATAAATGCAGTATTTAGTCATATTAAAACAAAATATAATTATTAATATTATTTCAGAAAATGAAATATATTATTTTAAAAATATCTTTGATTACTAAACGATTTTGAATTGAAAATGTTGTTTATATCGAAGTCACCTAAAAACATTATAAATCGCGATTTTCATCGAACAGTCCCATAGATCAACATATAATTGTTTTCAATCTAGATGTCAATGATCCCAAGTTATGCTTCTTTGTGATCATTTTTATCACTTCAAGCATTATTCTAACATTTCCAATGACTCAAAATGTTAATTGATTTATTTATTATTTAAATATTAATTTATTTATATGTTTATTGTATTTATTTATCACTTATACATTTATTTATTATATTAGAATGTTTACATTGTCAAAAACAATATGTTGGTGTAGCATCCAAATAATTCAGTACATTATTAGCTCAACTTCCACTTCAGTCAACGTATACATTTTTACACTTATACAAGGACATTAAATGCACTATAATATAGTAAGATAGTGACACCAATGAATGAAAGAAAAAAAAACAGTTTTGGATCTCTACGTTAGTCACTGATCAACAATTTGGTTTGAATGCTGACCATTACTTGACCATTAACTGTCCATTACATGACCATGTTCTGTCCCATATCAGTTGGCAAGATCTTACAGATACTCAAAGAAAAGAAACTGAATATTCTAAATCCAAAATAAAAATCCGTTTTAATGAGATACCCGTTGTTCATTTTTTCAAAGCTCTTTACCAATTCCACAAAAGATTACAGTCAAAAAGGAAATACAACCATACAGTTAAGTTTTCAACAAGATAATCAGAACAAGGAAAATATTTGAATTAAAAATATCTGAAAAGAAAATATAATATCTGTTTTGAATCCTCAAGGAGTTATTCCCAATCTTGGAAATACTTACTTTTTTATAACGTTGCTTTGCAAAATTTAAGAATTAATTATTAAACGAACGGTTTTCCCTACTCAACTTACACAATTAGCTAAACAATTATGTACAAAAAGTAAAGTCTTCAATAATCCACATTCATTATATAAATTATTTTGTCATTAAAAATTCAAAAAGAAAATAAATACACTCAATAGGGCTTTTCAATTAAAACAAATCTGTCCTAAAACCGTTTAACATTTCAACCATCTCTAATACTGTTTCTTCTAATTGAAGTGATCAATCATCAGGTGAAATAAAGCCCCTATAATTGGATTTTATATATCCTCCTTCCCAAAAACAACACGCATATTCAAACCTTATAACAATTAATATTCTAGTTTCTCCCAGTTCTATAAAGATTGGCTCCGTAATTTTTTTTAATTAACTGGTTTTTCAATTCCTACTTTCCTTAATAATCATGATCATTTTTTTATTGTATAAAAATGTGTATTCATTTATTGCTTTTAGGTAGAATTTTTTAAAATTAAAAATAGTTAATTATTGTAAAACAATTTAATATTGATTGATGTCAAAATAACAGTGGCTATATGTTTACTATTGTAAATATGGAAACATCTTAGGATGTGCTCGAAAGTAGAGAATATTATGATAACAAGTCTCGATAGTATACGGTTACAAATTTGTGACAAAATAAATAGCTTTTGTTCAACAGATTGTTCATCACACTTAATTAGATAAAACCGTTTTCAAATTGCAATTCGTTTTCAGGCGAAATAGACTTACATTAACGTTAATATGGTTGTCAAGGAAACCATGTTTTTGTAGATTTTTATGTTATACATTTTTTGATGTGGTTTTTGGCTTTGTCAATCGGTTTTAATTGTCTGTTTGATGTTGAGAGTCAACAAATCTCTACAACATTCGAATGATTAGCTGTTTTGTGTAGTTCATCACTTCAATAGTTCCGATTTGTGCTTATCTGTTATATTCGGGCCTTCTGTTAAACGTAATAAAGTTGTAATTAATTAAAAATATTGTTATGTTACACTGAAATATTATCCTTTATAATGTAGGCCTAACTTTTTATATATTTGCTTCAGTTATTAAAAGAAATGCATACTGTATATTCAATACCACAATCGCATTACAAAATTTAAATATTCTCTTCTTGTATTTTCCATATTTGTAATGTCTTACTCAAGAATTGACGGTCTATATAGCTAACTGTTTGCATGATCAGCTGAATAGATGATTGAATGAATTGATTAAACTGAAAGGATCAAATCCCATTTTGTCAATTATTTACATATTTGAGACTTATATTTGAGAGCATACAGAACATCTGTATTCGGATATTGTTTTCCTAATTTATCTATTTTAATACTATTATTACACTAATAAATGATCAATTTAAACGCAGTTATTGACAATTTGCTGACACTGTTATTCAAAAAAGAACATAACGTAACTGACCATACTGACCATCAATTAATTCAAATGCAATTGTATTTGTTAAATGTACTACTTTCAATTATCTACTATAACAAATCTTTACGGTACAGACCGATACCATCTTTTCCGAGGCTCTCTGGTATTTATAGGGCCAGAATTTCCTAAAGTCTAATCACTTTTGTCAGGGTACCAGAAATGTTGCTAGTATACGTTTACGTACATGATGTAAAGATGATATTGTATTTCTGTTCTGTATTGGGAAAGACATCCGAAAACTCTGCATAAAAAACGTTGGTATCCATTCAGTATATTTTTCTTTTATTTATACTAATGTATAGACATCTGGGAATCAGTATTTTGGAACATAACTCTAAACATTTCGCACGAAGACGAGAATATTTCTAATAACGTAGAATGTTATATTATTATAGTCATTGATAAGAAGGATATACCAAAACACGTCTCATATATATATAAATATAAATATGGTGTAGTTGGACAAATTTATACCTAAAAATAGTATTACATCTTCTTTTCTGTGAACAAAATCTTACTTAACGTGCACTTGACATGTTGCACTTTAGTTTTTTGTTTTAGAATTTATGCTAATATACAAATGTTTGCAACTAATTAAGCGAACATAAATAATACATAAAAGATTGCCACCAATTATACTTCCTCCAAATCTCTACCTTATTACATATAGTTTTATCACGGACAACACTTTATCACTATACAAAGCAATATACTATTACTTCATATTGTACATGCCGAAATTCTAAATATCTGCTTATTAACATTTTGATTTTTTTACCATTGTGTGTTTCATTTAGCCATACTTTCGATATTCCTCTTCGACTATCTGCAGAAACCGGATATACTCCCCGCATTCAGTACAGAAAAGTACTTATTGATCGATGCCAAGATGTTACAGAACATAAAGAATATCCTTTCTGATGAACCATTCACTGCAGTCGTAGACAGAATCGTTTATCAGGTCAAAATGTTGTTTCTACTGACTGAAGAGTATACTATATAGCTCGCGAAATGTCTTGTTCATTTTATTTTCACTATCCTTGTTATTACAACGTTTGATTTTATAGACAGCGGTTTGTTTATTTATATATATCTATTTTTATTATTATTTTATTACATATTAATGGATACATTATTTGTTAACAACAAAACATATATACTGACCATCGCCAGTCAAACTTGGACGTTTCTCAAGGCCGTCCTTCGAGGAGGTGATGTCTTTGTGCGACGCCAGAAACAGGACAACTTGTCCCTTCTCATTTTTTATGGGAACAATATCGAGCAGACAGATGAACACCGATCCTGAATGAACCAGAGAGGGGGGTGTGGGATGGGATATATATATATATTTCAGTTCTACACAATTTAAATACAATATGACGTAATTAACTAATAATTCTATATATTTATACGTATACGTATTTTTATTTTTATTATAAAATATTGTTTACAGGAGAAAAAATTTGCTTATTATAAAATGACTTTTAATAGATGTCTTTTTTTATCAAGTGTTGCGACTGGTTTTACTGGTCAATATAATCCCTACCATATCACTACGTGTCCAGCGCTATGTATATGGCGAGTTGTTCCAGCCGAGTGTCTGAATCCTTGAGGTGTTACAAGCTAGATTGCCTCTAAAGGCATCATTTGTTCATGCACTGTTTAGGCTGTGGTCTTTGTCTTTGAAGTTTATAAAAATAAATACCGTCACTATTTGTGGCAGTTATTATATTTAAAAAACAACAACATTATATAACGGCACTATAATAATCTGCAATAAAATATCGCAGATTTTTGCAATATAATCGATATATCGCAGCTATATACAGAAAATAAGGCAATGCGACAGTTATCGCAGCTAGTCGCAGCACTGTTTATCAATAAATTTTAGAAGATTAATTAGAAGATTAGATTAATTAGATTAGATTAGATTTTTTATTAGATTTTATTAGATTATTAGATTTTTATTAGATATTAATTAGATTAATTAGAAGATTAATTAGAAGATTAAAAAAATGTACACATCTATTTTTTACAGTTGTTGTGTTAAAATCATTATTGTATTAAAATGAAAATGTAAAAAATGTAAACAATTATTATATTTATACTGTGGTTATGCAATTATTTTATTGATAATAAAATGCAAACAATACAAAAATATTTAATACCATATTTACGTGACTAGTTAACTAAACATTTATTTTAAAAGTGACAAATTAACTTTATTTGTTTCTTCCGCATTTCGTATATTTTACTGAACTAACTGTAATATCTTCGTAGTGACTTTGTTATTTAATTCTGTTAACATATTCATTATTTGAAAGCATTTATAGAATTATATTTTGGAAATAGGAAAATGTTGGCTACTGAAATCCCCTTTAAGCAGTCCCCAGTGTAATCCGTATTTCTTATGAACCCCACTATACCTCTTTAACCTATAATCTCGTATCTTTCACCTTCCACTAGCCGCAATACACCGCTTGAAAATGGTTTTTCTATTTACTGTATAATGGTCAAATTAAGTAAAAACTATATTTATATTACAATTCAGGTATTTTGACATAAAAATAAATTGATATTATTGAAGCGGAATATGCTATTTTAACGTGTGTAATAATGGATTTTTATATTATTTCAAATAATTGTATAATATTACAGATTGGATATTATTCAATGAATCACAATATATTATTTGTAATGAACATTTGAATTTTAATGTATACATTGGAAAAATTTATAATAATAATTCTTTGATAAAATATATATTTAGCGTAATTTACATTTATAGAATTTAATTGAAGAGTTCTCGTGGCTATAATTATCCGGTTGAAAAGATATAGTACAATCAAAAGCGCTCCTCCAGTACATGTATAGTCTATAAGTCACATTATACATTATTCATTATAAATATAGTTATATTATGATATCAATATGTATTTCGCCTGTTTGAGCCGACATATTTTATTTACGACCGATTTTTTTTTCTAAATAAAAAATGAAATAAAATAGTTTTTAACATTTGAGCATTTATTTAAAAATAATTCAAATTCATGTATATGTTGAAAAATAAAATTTTAAATGTTACATTTTCAAATGTCAAAAAGAGAGATTTTAAAAAGATAAAAAACAGCATTTTAAAAATGTATTACAATACACTATAAATATCGAGTAAAAACTAATTATTAACCAATAATTAAGTAAAATAATTGATGAAAATATAGTAGTTCAACATTATGGTTCAACTGGCTCATTTAAATAAATATAGAAGAAGTGCACATATTGGACCATATATATATATAACCTTCATGCAACTTGCTGATTTAATTAAAATAAGTGAAATAGTTTCATTGCACAAGACATAAAGCAAATTCTAGAATACTATAAAGCGGATAAAAATTGTTTCACTTCAATACTAATTTTAAATAAGGCTTGGTTCATATTTATAGCATTATATACATTATTCACTGTTACAAAGTAACATTTTAAAATTTCAAAAACAGTTTCGTTAACTTTATGCGACGTTTCCATGAACTTTGTGAAATTTGTAATATCATTGATTTGCATATATGTGGAAATTTCTCTATATTAAAAAAATCAATTAAATGAAGGTAAAAATGATAATTAAAAAATATGAAGCTATTTACAAAGATATCGAATTTTAAAGAATGCAATATTTTCCGCGCGGTTACAAATTAAATAAAATTGTTCTAAAACGTACTAATGACGTCAAAAATGCCATACAGTTAGTGCAATTAGTGCAATTAGTACAGATAGTGCAATTAGTCCAATTATTGGAAGTTAAAAATAATTCAGTTAAATATGATGTGGTTTAAAAGTATTGCATTTTTAATTTTTTAGATTTTACGGATTATTGTTTCATACATTTTTTTCATTTTTTTAACTTTACAACTCACAAAGTGATTTTTACATGTATTAATAGTTCTTTCGTAGACATAGACATCTTAGACTGTATGGATATCATATTAGTACACATAAGTAGTGCTATTTGACTTATTTAACACTCTCAAAAGTTGCACAATATCCTGTAAAAAACATCAAATGACTTAACATTCCATACTTAAACGACTAAGATTCGGCTAATAGTTACTAGTATAATACGTATAGTTAATAATAGTCTGATATTAATAATAACTTCATTCAAAATCCTTAGATTCCAAATATGACGTCAAAGTCTATAACAAAATATCAACATTTGTAATGCCTGAAATGTGTGGCCTAAAGTTGTGTATGCGTTGTGTATGCATGCATTGATCGAATCATAAAATATGTAATTGGACACTGCGGTGATGATCATTTAAATGATATCTTCACTCTAATATTTAGATAATTTCGGTAAAATAATGATATCTTATTCTTATTCTTATCATTATTAAATTTGTATGACTTGTTGAACTTGTGGCAACATATTTTTTAATTGCATAAATTTAAAATTGAGAAATTGTAAGGGAGGGAGGAGTAATAGTTAGGAAAATGTTATTTATTTTTATTAAATGTTATTATTAAATGTTTTTAAAATTAAAATTCTAACTATCTATTTATATATTCTTCAATTTTTTTGTAAAATTTAAGTATATAAATTGAAATTAACTTATAATCTAATATAGATGTTATATATTTGAGGTAGATATAAAGTATATAACTAAATGATGATTATATTCCTTTTTACAAAACCTACTTATTGTAAAAAAATATTTAAAAGTGCACGTTGTTTGAGTCCACTACTTTCACTTTAATTTGGTTCCAGTTGACTGCCAATATCTAAATTAAATCAACTTGATTGCAAACGTTCTAAAAAATGCCACTGCATTTCCCCCAAGAAATAATTGCGAAGTGCAAAATATATTGGGCTAACATAATAAGTTGTCATAATATGAGTTATCAAAAATTCGGACAATATTGTAGCTTTTAGCATATACTTTTGATAAATACCAAAATAAATAATTGTAGCACGTATCAGTTAAACATTTTATAAATGCTTGTCATTTAGTAAAGACCTAAAAATTAGTATTTATTAAAATATTTGCATTTACATTAATACATATTATTTAATAATAATCAAATATTTAAATTAACCATTTTTTCCCCTAGCTCAGTCACGTTTAAATTAAACCGCTCTGTTTTGTTAACTGATTATTTTGTATCAATGGATTTTGATCTTAATGAGCTTTATGAAAATCGGCTCTTATATGGAGTACCTATAGAGGTCTTTGTAAATTACCACTGACTTCAGGCATATTTCGTTGGTTTGGGGTATGGTCGGTTGATGAGTCCTAATACGGACGAAACAGTGCTGTCCAGATGATCTCCCTTCCGATGAACAATGTTATCGGCATTATGAATATTATAATAATATTAGCCGACTCCCCATATTTGCTTACTTTTATGAATACAAATCTAAAATTTTAGTCTCCATATGATTAAAAAAGTAATACGTTTTTATCAGTAACCATCATATAATATTGTTCTATTATTGTATTAATAGATTCATTAATTTATATAAATATATAGCGATAATCAGTTGGTAGACTCCCTGCACAAAAGGCATCAACACCACTACTTAACAGACCAAGATGGCCCTTATAAACCTACCTCGTAATACCCATAAAATCCACAACAGCCTGTACTGTCCAAAGCTGCATCCCAATCAAATTCAGGTGGAAAGAAAGTTCTTATCCAAAATATGACTGCCTATCAATTTTCAACTGACAGAACACTCACAATTAATAAAACAATTATTGTCAGCCTACAAAAACATTTGATAAACTCCCTCTGATTGTTTTCGCAAACAAGACAACACCAAGATAACACATGTTACCGAAATACTTCGGTCTATATTGGTTAGAAAGTTTTCTTGTCAAACGACAAAACTGAAAAGTTGAACTTATTTCGAATGACATTTTCCGACAGCCAACAAATTGTCAGCCAACATACTTTAATTGTGAACTGTTTAGTCAGTTGAATATATCATTAATTTATCAAAAATCGATCTATAAATATTACTCTGAATCCAGCTTAACTGTCTAATATCATTCAGATTGTGTTTAATATTTAATGAAAATGTATAGTCTTTGCTCACATACAAACTTTGCATGTAGTTGCTATGATAATATGAAATTAATAATAGGCAATAATCGTAGTGACACTGCCTTAACCCTTAATCGCTTTAGTCTTATACAATATATCAATATATAAATATGATTAAATTATACAATATAATACTACCCCAGAAAATTATATGAAATCTTTCAAGTTTGATTTTTAGTATGGTTAAATATAAGATATTTCTACATGACATGTATTTGTCATAATTCGAATTTTAAAATGTCTTATTCGGCAGTTAACTAGTCATTAATTATAACCTACAGTTGCATACTAATTATTTAGCATTTTAAAATACTTTTATATGCCAAATTTAATTACGGCGTTTTTAACCCGATACAATAAAATATCATAATACAGTCGCTGTTGTACAGTGTCAGTAAACATGTATGAAAAACCTTAAACATAGAAAAGAACACACTATCAAAGACTCGTCAATCTGTTTTCACGGGAAGACTTATCCCGGGACGGATTATGGCACAGGGGGTAAACGGAACTCTTGGACGGGGAATAAAAAACCTATTGAACCCAAAGAAGGGCCGAAGAAGAAAGGACCTTTTAAAGTGCCAATACATTTGGATTTAGAAATTATCGATTAAAATCAGATTATCATGATGTCACACATTTGTTGGGAATTTGAAGCTAATACTAAAATGATGACAAATACTTTTTGTAATTTGTGTATACATTGGTCTTGTAAATTAAAAAAACATACACTATAGAGAAATCGATAATAAAAAAAATATATTATAGATCATTTCTGCAAGTCATCGCACTGATATTAAAACTAACGAAAATATTAGTTAGAAACAGCAGAACAGTTAACATTGCCGAGTATAAAATATTTCATGTCATAATAATATTGGAGAAAAACAATTGATGAAGCACGAAAGATCCCTACATTTCACCCTGCAGGTTTCAAATGTCGCTATTGCTGTATATATTGCTAAAATTAAAAAAAGATATTCATCATCTAAACTTATCCATTTAGTTTTATTTTGTAATCTTACATAAGTTTTCATGATCTCAACTAAATTCAAATTTGACTGTAATTAACTAGTTTTTAAAATTGCTACTAATTATATAAACTTAATAGATAATTAGAACTTTCTAATAAAAATTGTACCATTTTTAATATTATATACAT
>JAUZND010000934.1:0-13805 GCA_034780555.1 Coelogynopora nodosa | reverse complement strand
CGGAAGCGTCAAAGCGCTGACCGCTGCATCAAATCTTCACAAGAACCAAGTGAGACAATGGTTACAGAGTCAATTCATATACACCCTACACAGACGAGCATTGAAAAAATACCGAGAAGAAGATATATGAAAGAAGGGATGGACATGCAACAAATATTTGATAAAGGATATCTACTAAATTGGACGGAATAATAATGTTTCATCAACTCAATCAATACCAAATTTTCACCGGTTATACTATATGAACCACGCGATGGAGAACCACGCGATCACAAAAAATATATATTAGAGGATTGTTTTACAAACAGGAACTTTAGTTGGTTATAAACAAAGACAATTTGTATCGAATTGAGAAGGTTATTCGCACACGTGGACAAGGAAACAATCGAGAAGCACTAATAAAGTGGAAAGGATATAAAGACCCGGAGTGGATACCTCATAAAAAAAATACTCGATGGAACGAAATAAAGACAGTTTTTAAGTTCTACTACTAAGTAACGTGGACGAGAATGGAACGGCGGCAAAAAATGGAACTGAACTTGACAATTCCAACAATTTGAAAGAATGTGGAGACTGGGAAGTTGGACTTGTGGAAATGCAATTCGTGGCCGCTATAAAAACATTTACTGGCGACGGGAGTGTGGCCTTTACACAGGAATAATGAGGAACTTGTTGTAAACAAAATTGGCAAGACAATAATAAACTGGTTAAATAGCTGTACAGCAAATATTGTACCTTTTTTTAAAGCCACATGAAGGTATTATACATGTAATATAATAGACTATACAAAGAAAGTTGTTGAATCTGATCGATTTAGTGAATTCATAACCCTGCTTCACTGTGATGGCCATTTTCACCTTAAACCTATTAAGAAAGACGACAAAATTACTAGTAAGATTACACTGAGTACACAACTTTCTTGTGTACTAGGATTTCATGAGCGAATTAATGACAGCTAAGGGACACTTGATTTGATTTGGAAGGCACGGTCTCATTTTGCAGGCAAAGGAATAATAAAGGATGCAGTGATTCTATTCGACAAACATGGATAAATAATATCTGCTCCGCTACAACAACCCGCTAGTGAAAAAAAAATTGGTGCTGAAAGAGGAAAGAAAAAGTACTGCGGTGGAAAATGGAATAAACAAGTTACCTATCTATGGAGAGACTTGTATAAAACATTTTGTGTGAAGTCAGATCGATTACAAAATCTTGAATCATTTTCTCAAGCACTAAATGAGAATATATTTAACAAAGGTGAATTTGTCAAGCATAACATCAAACTATCGCCAGGCACTGTAAAAACTGATCAATTGATGTTGGAAGCAATAGCTGACGATGACGAATCACAGGATGGAGAAATAATGGTATTCAATGAACGATTCTCATCTATTCTTGGGTTTACAAAGTCACATATTGCATTACATAGAGGTAAGAAAAATAAACTCAAGCCAAAATATCCTCCAAGCTATCGACGCAGTTTGTATACAATCTAAGTATACTGTAATTTATGTGAAAACATGAATGTTGTTAACAAACGAGTACCTCTTCTGTGATATGTGGCCTTCAATACTGCATCATATGGATCTACAATTTCAATTGTATACACATACCCCATCTATGTAAAATTTAATACTAGATTTATCAACTAAATTAAATTGGAGCTGCGAGTTGATATGAGTGAGTTGATTCCCTTCGCAGAAGGAAAGACATCGATTAATCTTCACTTTCGACGTTAATGCTTATAAACGCATTTGCTACTTGTTGCTTACAACTATGCAATACATGAACTGCTATGGCTCCATTAAAATATGAATATGGAATGCCCATATGTTGGCAGTAGACGACGTCAAATTGGATCGGGAGGAATATACTCGGGTAATATGAGGCGACAAGTCGGAGGTGAGCATATTTGGATTTTTGCGTCGTATGCTTGTGCCGCTCACCAAACGTTTTTTTGCCACAGCTAAACCTCGTCTAAAACGCTTGGAAAGAAGGTTGCAAAGCAGGCAATCAATGATGAGTGGAAATATCCACAATATTTCGGCAACTCTTTGGAAGCAAACTAAAGCAGGACTTAACAAACTTACTGAAGATAAACATTGGTTAGAAAATTTTTACCAATCAGGATGGATCAGGTCGCCGAAAACGTATATCAACTCATCTAGAACATGTAACTACGAAGAAATGGCGCAAGACTGCAGCTAAAAAGCCTATAAACAACACGACGAAGAAAAAGAAGTAGATCAATATTTCTCGTGATATATTTACCAAGTAATATGTCAACTGACAATACTGCTAATGAAAACTATCGTTCAACTTTAAAAAGATCCTCAACGATAATACTACCAACTGAAAGAATTGATCTACCTTGGCGAGAGAGAAAAGCTTAGAAAGAAAACGAAAAAACTACGAAATCAGCTCGAGTTAAATTTACAGAAGAAGAAGAATCGCTGTCTACAATTTTAACAAAAAACGATGATGTCCACTAATGATATCGCCATGATTATAAGTGAAGTTGATTTGTTTTTCCCTCGACCGTTGAAGATTGTTTTGGAGAAAGGCTACTACCTCGATGTGCACCTACTGAATAATGTGACGACAAACATTGGACTGATTGAGTTTTCTATTTCTGGCTCAGCTGATGGATATATTGATCTTAACGATACAGCTCTATTCATTCGTAGCAAAATACAACAAGCTAACGCAAATATCCGGTTTAATATATGACACGTCTGTTCCATATTGAGTTTGTGATAGAAATGATTTTAATTTCGTTTACTATCATCTTTTATAGAATAAACTAGCCAATAATAAAATTTTTAGTTTAAATGTTGTCGATTGGTTAAGTTTATCTAAAATTGTTGTCGAGTGTTGGATTTGAACACACGCGGATCATTGGATACAGTAGATGTTAAATCTACCACCTTAACCGCTCGGCCAACCCGACTTGTGAAGAAATTGAGTTATTATCAGTTCATGTCAATGGTTATGTCCATGACAATGCAACGGAATCTTCGTTCCACCCCCTGCTGGACATAAGATCCAATGTTGTTCAAAGTCTCTAAAATAAATTCAAATTTTCAAATATAAACAAAGTCTCTAAAATAAATTAAAAGTTTAAAATATAAACTAAGTCTATAAAATAAATCCAAAGTTTAAAATATAAAAAGACAAGTATCTAGTGAAATAAAATTGGTTTATTAATAGAATTACATTTACATTAAAGGCAAGTTCAAACTATGTATAAATAAATACTTAAACAGATTCATATATTTAAGGTAGTCAAAATGTTATATATATATTTATATAACACTAGTTATATTATATATTATAATGTAAGTTCCACGTATACATGCAAGTATAAGTAATCAAATGTATGTCTATAAAGAATTTGATAATCAAAATGTTTTAGAATTTAACATGTAATAAATGTCTTTCTTACATGTACAGAGCAGACGGCTTCTGCATTTTTGAACTCGGTGGACTAATCGTTATCGTCTTCTTCTTGTGTTTGTTGGTTCACATCAAATTATGGATCAATTTCGAAGAGTGGTGTGATCTTTGCCTCCTTGTATCTAATTTATTAGATTTTTAACAATATGCTAAATTTGTAGCCTTGGTTACAGTTAAGTCCTATTTATACTTTTCCTGATAATAAAATAGTGAGGGGGGGGCTAAGTTTAAAATTAATAAAAATAAAATTGAGATGGGTAAAATAGATTAAAATTTAAAAAAATTAAGGGGGGTCAATCTATTTATAGTCATGATCTATTTATAAGTGTGCTCGAATCGACTCTTCCTATACTACTAACATCGTAGATGGTGAACATTCCAGAAGGTATTGAACATAAAAGTTTTTCACACTTTTAATAAAATGTTAACTCATTATTTAAAAAATATTATTTTAAAAGAAACTTTTATGCAACACAGTAATACAATTATCAGAAAGGTCAAAGTTGAAAATGAATTCAAGTATTTAATTAAATTATTTCTTACAAACATGCCTCCATTAATGTTGTGAACAGGTTCACAAGCAGTAGCGTTACTAGAATTCCTCATCCACTTTTTTAGTGTGATAACATAATATCAGGAAATAAATTAATTCTATTAGTCGGTATGATCTCTTATAATGCTTATTCAATTAAAACACTTTTATTTAGCAAATTATGATCATTAAATTTAATATTGACACGAACTGTATTCTATTGGAACAAACAAAAACTTAATTATATCAAACATTTTGAGTTCAAGGAGATTTTTATTTCGACGCTTTATTTAAGAGGTGATTTCTATTTTATAATTTAAGATACAGTCAAACTAAAAATACAATTTAATCGTATTTTAATAAACAAAACAAATTATAACGTTCTAAGTTTTTTCTAAAAGTTTTAGCGCACAGTAGAGGAAAGGATATACTTTTGACAATATTACAAAGTAAAACACAGTTTGTTGAAAACAATATACATTCATATATTTGGATATAAAAATAGTAAGTGCATATTTTATAAAATAATATAGTATATCCATTCAATTATAAGCTGTATTTATAAGCAATCATAAGCAATATAATATTGTTTTTCCGGGTGTACATAGTTCTACAGTTGTGAAATTAAAAAAATATATTTACAAGTAATCAACTACAATCAAGTGTTGTACACGGTTAAAAAACGGTACGCAGATTAATTGTATAATTTTTATTAAAATTGCCAATGAAAAATCAATAGTATGTTATAACCTATCAGTAAGTCAAATATTCAGTAAAAATGGTACAAGTTTTCCCTTATAAACGACATATTAAATGTTGATACTACTATTCAAACTAAAAAGTAGTATAAATGAAGATATATGGAAAATAATAAAATATCAAAATTCCGCATTTAAGCGGGCATAGGTCCCTCAAGGGGGTGCTGACGTAACGGGTATCGTTGCCTGGTAACAACCGGTTGGCTGATGTCCACATCGGGCCCGAGTATCTGTCTGATGCGCGACTTTCGCCCGGTTTCCACCCGTTCCTGGCCACGCCTGAGTTCGGCCATTCGGCCCTCCTCCGCCAGTAGGCGGTCGTGAACCTGCCACCAGCGATGGGAGTCCCGGGCAAAGTTGGCCTCCTAGTGCAGAGGGAGAGAGGGAGGGGGGTAAAATTGATCCACACCTATGCAGATAATATTATTCTCTATACATTATTTACATTATGGTGTGGAGTAGTTTTCAAGGCAATTTATCGATTTTCTATTCAGACAACCGGTGGTTTATAGCCGTCTGTTTGTTTAGCCACAAAGTTGTGATAATTATAATGAATTAGATAGGGGGAAAATAAAGTAAAAAAATATATTGTTATACTATTTTTGATAATTAATATCATCATAATAGTTTTAAGTAGTGTACGTAAGTACAATTTTTTTATTTATCAGCCTTAAAATTTGGATACAGACACATATTTTGAGATGTCTAAAAAGGTAATTTTTAACTAATTTTTAGTCACATATTACATAATACAGAGTTTTTTTAAAGTAAAAATAAATAATTCGCAAATTTTTTTTTAAATGTAATGTTCTAATAATTGTATATTAATTAAAATACTCCGAGTCTAAATGTAAGACTCGGAAATCGGAGGAAAGATAAAGGACCCTATAGTTTCAATCATATGATGATAGATTATTCAAAGTTAGATTTCAGAGTGGCTTGAGAGACCTGTGCCCCTTAGGCGATGTGCTACTATTTTGATTGTATACTCATACTACTATTCATTTTATAAGTACTGTAAATTTGAATATATTTTGTAATAATAAAAATTTCAATAACCCATACTACTGTTAATTATATGAGTAGTGTAAAATTAAATATATATTATTTTAATGAAAAATAGTAGCTATTGGTATAAAGTGGATGAACTAAAGCTAGAAGTTTGCGGACCTCCTTTCGCTGCACCACCCGTTGCACCATCTCATCGCGCTCCCGTCGCACCCGTTCCCGCTCCAACTCCTGCCGCCTTAGGGCGTCGATCCTGCGCTTGTCCGCTGCGGTGGGGCCCGTCAGTGGGCACTCCTAAGGCACCGCGGTCCACACCTGGGACCGGATCTCTTCCCCCACCTGGAACATTAATGACGAGAATAATATTGAAAATGATAGAGAGAGAGAGAGAGAGAAATTGTGACTTGGAGAAAGAGGAGAGAGTGAAAGGTAGAGAGAAGAGAGGAGACGAGAGAGAGAAAAATGAAGATAGAGCAAGGAAGGGGGAGAAATAAACTTTAAACAGAAACATAACGATGAAAAAGATTTTAAAAAATTAAGGCAGTCATTAAAGGTAAAGATGGACATTGCGAACTTCGAAATATACCCTTGGATTAATAAGATCAATAAAATTGTAATATTAAATACTTTAAAAAATAAAGTCAGCAAATTTGAAAATATAAATAAATTTTTATCAAATAGTTATTTTAAATTAAAATTTTATAAACATTGATTGACACTCAATTGAAGTTGACAAAGCCGATTTCCTAGATTTTTGTCCCCCTAAAAATGAGCAATTTTTTAATCGAGAAAAAAAGTTGGAATACTAATACTAAAAAATACAGAAAATAACTAAAAATATTACATTCTTGGACTAATTTAAATCAGAACTACAATTACACAAAACAGTATTAAATGTTGTGTTTTAGTTCATATTTCAAAATAGATATAAACCTTAATATTAGGACAAAAAAAGATCGAGAATGTGATAAAGTAAGGTTTATCTAAATGAGATAATAATACGATATTAAAAAACACCTTTAGTTATAAATACTCCGCTACTCCAGTAGTAAAGGAAATATATACTCGACGCGCCATAACAAACCTCTCTCCCAGACCACTATCACCCACCTGTCTCTTCATGTCCCTAATCTTCTCCAATGCCTGCTGCTCCTCAGAGAGTCGCTGACTGCCCTGCCTAATCCGGTTAATCGTTCGAGTTCGCCGAGAATCGATATATCGATTCTTGCTAGACTCCTCCGACAAGAAGCGCTCATAGTTGTCGTCCAACCGTCGCTGGACCAATTCTCGTCTGCGGAAGGAATTTGTAACATCTGGTTTTATGATTAAATATTAGAAACTGTCGAGTCAACATGTTAATTAAAGGTTTGAACATTTTTATTAATTTTCAAACAATAAATTCATCAACAGAAAATTACTCAAATTACAAAACATTTCACAAACAGAAATGATGAGTTTATCAATTTAAGAATTTCTTTTTTTCTTATTTATTATTTAGAAACATATTTTACAATAAATATGCCCAATCAATACTGATCTCCCACCAACACGCACTTGTGCTCCCACTTCCTCCGCTCTTGCTCCTCCCTCGCAATGTCCTGTCGGGCCAATTGACTGCTCAACTCTGGACCCGGGAGCATCGGTCGGCGTAGTATCGATTTTCCCGCCGCCGGCTCTCCCACACTACTACTGTTCCATAGCTGTTGTGACCTTGACCTAGTTCTGGCCAGCTGGGTGAGCACTGATGACCTGTCGTAGGAGCGGTCGGCGCGAAGGATTGGCGGAGGAGCTGACCAATCAGAAACAGACACGATGACTCATACTCGATAGACGAAACCACCAGTGTTTGCAGATATTTAATGAAATCAAATCAGAAGATACGATAATAAAACTTTTCCAGATATATAAAATTGAATGAATGAATGAATGAGTGAAATAGTCAGCCATATATTGTGATAAATTGATGTAAATAATTTGCATTAGTTTAAAAGTTAACGTGTTACAAACAGTCAATAAATGTGCACACTAAACTATGATGAAATACATAAATAATTTATGACACCGATTATTCTAACTAATATATTTACAAATGATTGGAAATATATTTTTTAAAACGTCTTAATGATTTCTTTTAGCTTTAGTAATGTATATAAATATTAAACTAACCGTTCACTGAAACATTTTAAACATTATTCTTATATATAATTCAATACAAAGTAATTTATATAAACACATAGATAATTATTAGCCCACTTGACACTGTGTCCAATTTATTCAAAACTGCAAATACTGTAACAGCGCGCAGAAGAGAAAATTGAATTATTATCAAATTTGGGGAAAACATGGTCGCACCGGCGCGTAAACGTACATGAAAACTAACCAATAAACAGAAAAGGATAAAACCAAAATGTAACAAACAGACAGACAGACAGAATAAACACATTAACCATTATAAAACTGATTTAAAATCAACACCAACATCTCGTTCATTTACCAGACGCAAGCTACTTCTTCTCAGATTTGCTATTTTGCGAGGCTGAGGGGGATTGTATTGTCAGGAGATAGCAAAAAGGTGTCACGGAGTAATATATGAATTTAAAATATTAAAAAAAAATTAACAATTAATTAAAATTTTAAAAAATTATAATAATTTAAATAAAAAACCAATGACCAATAAAATCAATAAAATGACCTAGTCTAAATATTGATCGATATTATCCATTGATTGTGTGATATAATTCATATCAACACCTTTACTCGACTGCGCGGAAGAATCACGGAGGAAGTTTACAGAGAAAAGATGAGAGACAGTTCTGCTCTAATAAACACCCCTAGCAACACATTGGTTTAATCAATATCTTAATAAAAAAACTAAGTTAAAAAAGTTTTTAGAAATTATAAAATGTATCAACAGTATATTATATTAATACTTAAATATTCATAATGAAGGCCAACTTTTTAACCCACAGATAAATTTGACAATTTGATTTAGGGTTTTAACAAAATAATTTTTTTATACCATTAGAGAAAAACGGTATATCCAGAATATTTAAAAAATGATTTTTACATTATAAGAGAATACTGTAGAATTCCCTAACTGGAGGCAAAGTCGTATAGCGTTCGGCGTTAAAAGGAAACAAATTTCTAATTTTTCAGTCATATAAAGATATTTTGTCAAGTTTTTCAACGGCTTCCAAAGGCCATGTTTAAACATGTACGTTATACTTGCATTTATTTAACATGATAATGCAGCACTGTTTATCGATAAATTTAAACAAAATGGTTGTCATAGTCAAAATTTCAAGTTCGTAAGAAATGTCTTATTTTACCCAGCTATGCCCAATATTACCAGAATCAGGCAATTCGACTAGTGTGTTATTGCAACTAACATGTTGCCACATACGTATTAGATACGTAGTAGCAGTAGTAGTATAATGCAAGTAGTATAGTTATAAATTGATAGTGCTTGTTGTACCTACCCGACAGTGAATCACTGTTGACTTTAGGTTTACTTTTGAAGAAGCTCGATTTGTGAGCAATAGTTTCATCCAGTCTGTCTAGGGCTGGAAAGAGAGAGAGAGAGAGATATAGCGGAGAGTATCAGAGTCGGTTGAGATGTATAATAATATGATGGAACCAAACTAAAACAAAAATTACAAAAATGTTTCACGAGTTATAAATAAATACGTGTTTCAAAGACATTAATGTGTAGACTTCATAATTACATTAATCTAAAAAAGCATCAGTTGTTTAAATAAAATTGGAAGAGTTCAAAATATTAAAAAACTCACTTATAGAAGAAAAACATCTGCTCTAAAATAATTGATAAATTCCTTCAATTTAAAATAATTGTTCACCTCCAATTCCAGGTACTCGATATTGTCTACATAAGGGGTGCGAAAGGTGTAATTGTAGCCTGCTCCCATTAAAAGCGTACTTTTTCCAATTCAATTGTCTCGAGGTCAAATCCTACTAAGGCAGAGGGAGACTGGGATACATGATCGAGAGATACGTGATAGACTGGGACGTTTCATCACATTTCTAACTGAACATTTTCTGAAATAAAGTCCTGCCAGCCAGAATTAGCCATTTAGCCGCCGCAACCTGCTTGAAAAATACACAAGGAGGCCAAATTAGGACGCTTTGTTCTTCCTTCATGGTAACCCATACCGCCACCAAGATACAACGTCTACGTAAGAGTTTTCACCTAATAATTGCCCATATATAGTTCATTTGCAGAATTTGTCAGAAGCCATCCATTAAGTTCTGGTGGTAGACGACTCGTACACTAATTCTATTTGTGTGTCTTATTGAATAACTGTTAGCTAGAACTGCTATTGAATTAAAATATAACAATTATATGTCTTCTTATTGTTGAAATCATTCTTTTTTCTCTTACAAAGACCTACATGACTGAAGGCGATTTTTTATCTCACTTGTTTCACGAGATGGCCCGAAAAAGGGTTCGACATAGTAATGAAAGTACAATAAATTATATGAAGAAATACATACAAATCAATCACACCCTGTAAAAGTAACCACTGAATTAAAAATTAAATTTGCTTTCAACAGTAAACAACAGTAAATTCAGGGGAAAAACTGCCCTTTTTTTGTAAAACCAAAACAACCTCCTACCACACTCACGTATGTCCTTGATCCAGGAGTATCTGTGATCGGTCAGATCCCCGAAGTCATTGTCATCATCGGTAACCGAGCCGGGAATGGACAGACTCACGTTCCCCTGGTTACTGTCCGTCCGCTGGGTGAGGTCTGCCGGATGGCCCTGGCCCTGGTCCTGGCCCTGGCCCTGGGGCTGGTGGGGCTGGGACTTGGTGGTGTTTGGGGGGCCGGTGGCGTCCGCCTGATCGGCGATGTGTCCCGACTGATAGGAGAGGCCTGAGACGGTCACCTCAGCGCCGTAGGGCCGGTTGAGGCTGAGGACGTGGTCCACCTGGGTGGGTGTGTGTTGTTTTTGAGAGGATGAGGTTAGCGGTGGAAGCTCACGAGAGAGCGAAGAAGGGAATTCTAGTATACATTAGGGGAGTTTAGTTTAGTTTTAGTATCTTCAAATCAACGAGTTAAAACTTTCCTAAAACTATCTAGAGCACGTTTTAATATACAATATTTTTTGCGTTTTTTTAAAGTATACTTAAGTTATTATTATGTCTCTTAATAAACGCATTAATTGAATAATATAATCTCCTTAACTATACTCATACGTACAGACTTAATACATCTACTATAATACAGTGTTCAAGCATTTATCTCGTAATCATTAGAATTAATATTATCATCAGACAAAACAATAATCAATAATAAAAATCCAATCCAATCAACAGAGAGGTACTAGGTAGTAAGAATTGCCAGCAATAATAGATTGGATCTTGAACAATCCAAATACTTTGTAGTATATATACCTAATATGATTCTTCGATACGGTAACATTATAAAGATATGTGTCAGTGTATAGTTTGTCGTTTTTCGAAACAAATATATTGGAATTCTGAGTAACAATAAACCTTTGTGATGCATAATGTATTTTTTTTCAAATGAATAATTTTGCATTATAACTATATATTGTTATACTTCAGGATCGTGAAGCATATTGAATCAAATTGGGACAGAAATGATTTAGTTAAATATGTTCAAAATATGTTTGTTGGATAGAACCAGGTGTCATCTATTTTGATAGCCAACAAAACAAATAGTGTTTGCTCGCAATATAAAACCAGATATATATATTATTTATATATATTTGGAAGCATATAGAACAGCCCTCTATATTTGTCAACAAAATAGTTCTTCACCACGAAACCGATCCTGGCGAAGAAGGAGCCTACGAGTCAAGCAAGGTGGCGCATCAGCAGATGCGGAGAACAGATCACAGATCATAACAATAGAATGGAGGGGTAAGTAAACATGCAAAACAGAAAATAAGGCGCAAAAAAGAAAACCACACTCTTGCAAAGAATATCTCTTCTAGCCTCGTCGCCCTCTTGGTAGCTTCTGTGCAGGGAATTCTCAAAGCTAAGCCCTGCCTAACGGAATACTCTGCTAAGAGCAAACAAACCTGTGATAATCCGGAGTTCCTCTAAAACTCGCAGTAATGTCTTCTTGAACCGCTTCACAAACTGCCCACCAGATTAAAACCTGGTATTGCTTTGAAACCACCTTTTCATCAAAGATCAGCGAAGTTCTCCTCAAACACAGGACCTGTTGCCTCTCAGAACGAAACACCGATATGTTGTTTTTATTCCAGTCCGCGCTCTTCATGGATTCTTGAGTTACATTAGGCCCAGATTCTCGCCCCATTCAGGTAACTAATAGAGTCGCGCATTTAATCTCTTACATTTGTTCAGTAATATTCATAGATTAAACAACAATTAAATAATAAAATATGATAAGCGTGACGCGCGGCTAAAAATTATTTTCAGTTCTCACTAAACACCACGTGACGCGTCCTATTTTGAGGTTTCTGCATCATTTATAGCCTATTTGCATTGAAATGGCATTTCGTCGCGCGGCGTCGCACAACAAAATATGATTAATTTCAACTACAGTTTCGAAAACAAGAAAACCAGACAGTGTAATGTCGGTGGAAAGCAGTGTAAAATGACATATAATGAAAAGCAATGTAAAACAGTGAAATATGGTGAAAAGCAGTGAAAACAGTGAAATATGGTGAAAAGCAGTGAAATATGGTGAAAATCAGTGAAATATGGTGAAAATCAGTGAAATATAGTGAAAAGCAGTGAAATATGGTGAAAGCAGTGAAATATGGTGAAAAGCAGTGAAAACAGTGAAATATGGTGAAATACAGTGAAATATGGTGAAAATCAGTGAAATATGGTGAAAGCAGTGAAATATGGTGAAAAACAGTGAAATATGGTGAAAGCAGTGAAATATGGTGAAAAAAAGTGAAATATGGTGAAAAACAGTGAAATATGGTGAAAAGCAGTGAAATATGGTGAAAAGCAGTGAAATATGGTGAAAAGCAGTGAAATATGGTGAAAAGCAGTGTAAAACAGTAAAACAGTGAAAAGCCGATGAGTCACCTCCTTGTGAAGCGCGGCCAGTGTGATGTTGGTCCCGGGCACAATAGCGCTCATCTCCCGGTTCGCCTCCTCCTGGGTCTTGGCTCCGGACAGCACCCCGTGACTGTACCAGTTAGCGGTCCACTGGTCCACCTTCTGGGCGTCCTGGGACAACTGCTCCACCACCGGAAAGACGGGCAGGGCGAAAGGCGGCAGCAGGTGGTCCACCTGGTCAAGGGAGGGACAGGTGCGGTGAGGGAGGCAAGATTGTGTCAACGTAAGTAGGCTCAGTGCTGCCACATGTTCCAGCGTGCACTCTGAAGGAGTTGCATAATTTCAGCCTGTAGCATTGATTTAACTTTTTTTTAAATTTCAAAATAATCTGCACAATTATACACATTTTCGAGGATTTTACAACAAAAATAACATTTTCTAGCAGAAAATAATGTTTATTTATAAGACATACCTGTATGCATCAGTTACAAATAATGATAGTCGATAATGCATCTGTCATAATATGACGCTATAATTCATTTAATATTGATTTAAAACATGTATTATTGTTGTATTGGAGCAGAATAGTATCATACAAAACATATATTAATTCTAGAGCGGTTTTCGAGAAGTTTCTTCCTTCAGTATTCGCGGGATGTCCAGGACTTATCTTTAATAGAATACCCAAACCCTCAAAACTGAAAATTCAAATCAAAAGGGTCCTTCAGAAAGTCCTGTCTAACCAGAACCCCGCGCGTCGACTCTCACCTGCAGCTCGCGGCCCCTGACCTCCCCGGGCCGCACCACCTGCCACTCGCGCGGCCTCCGCTCGGCCCCCGAGGTCGGGTAGCCGGGCAGCGAGTGCTCCGGGTAGGCCTTCACCGCCGCCAGCTGTCTGCGCGCCCCCACGGGCATCGCGCCCTCCAGACAGAGCCGCCGGTAGAGCGGGTCGGGAATCCAGACTGCCTTGCCTGGGGCCAGGCTGATGGTGCGATTGGAGGGTGCCGTCAGGCAGATGTTGAG
>JAUZND010000933.1:0-13805 GCA_034780555.1 Coelogynopora nodosa | reverse complement strand
AGAAAACAAAATGGGGGGCGGGGGTAGGGGGGCCGTTGGGAGGGGGGGTGGTGGGTGGTGGGTGGGGGCGGGAGCGGGAGGGAGGGGTGGTCATAGGTCAAAGGTTATGGTCGAAGGTCAAGTGGTAAACCAGAATCTACTCTTCCTATACTACTTAACTTTTTTCTATATTTTCAAATATTTCAGATTAATATTATTAATACAATTATTATGATTGTAAAATGATATACATATAATTGTAATATTCTTTCTATATAAATATCACTTTGGTTTAAAAATTTTGGTCTCACCCCGCCACATTTGAATATATTTTGTGGTGTCAGACGTGACTATTTAGCCAATTACATTCTTTTTATCAACCCAGAAAGGAATGATAGATTTCAAAAACAAGCAATCACTCGTTTAGGATCTTTTACGATAGAAGCTAGATTTAAAATAGTTTAGATTTGTAATTATTGAGCAATTATTTGTTAATATGAGGTTTAAATTTTACATTCAACGCTATGAAGCTTAGATTCAAAATATATATAGTTTAATTTTTGAGAGTTTAAATTTAAAATGATTGAAGATATATATTTTCCCCTTTAAATCTAAATCGCTAATTTAATTAATAGATTGTCTTATAAAGTAGTTAAACGCAACAAAATTGGTTGTTTCTGACAAAATCAGATATTTTTGCTCAATTTACATGAAGTAAAATTAATTGAATATGACCTTACCTAATTGGCCAAGGAAAGATTCTTCAATAATTTTACATGATCCAAATAAGAAATAATATGTGGCTGTGCCCTGTTTGAAAAGTAAATTGCTAACGAAGAAAAACAATTATATCAGGGCATATACGTTATTTTAGAATATTTTACTAATATTTACCCCACGAATATTTTTCAAAATAACAATTAACATAATGCAGCATGATCTGCAGGACTAGAACAAAATGCATATGGTAAATCATGCCTGTGGAACATGCTGAGTCTGAGAAAAATAAAAAATACATCAGAAAAAGAACAGACTCAACAATAAGTAAATATTAAAGAAGTTTTTATTAATGTGTGGGTGTAGGACAATGTGTGATCTGCGCAACAATATCACAAGATATAATAAATTAATTAACATAAATGTATATATATATATATATATTTTCGGTAACCATCAATTCTAAAATAAAACAAAAATCTAAAGTCAAATCTAAATAAAATACTTGCATTAAAGTTATTTGAGCCTTTTTTATGATTTTATTCTGTCTTATTTATAACAATGGTAACGTATATATGTGTATTACAGTTCATATACTAGTTAATACTACGAACAAATATAGATGTTAGAGTCATGTTTCATTTATTAATAATAATTATAACTCATAATAATAGCCTACTATGTATTTCTTTAATTTTCCACATTGATAGGGAAACTCGTTAAGCATTGACTTGTTAAACTTGTAAGTGCTAAACGGCAATTGTATTTACAATTATAAAAGTACGACTTTTGAATTGTAGACAACGGAAATTAAAGTTTAACAATTATATAAAATATATAATTATAACATAGTTAATAGTGAATTACTGTAAGGGAAAGAAAACTAAGTGGATTAAATTTTAATATTTTGATTGTAATATTAATATATTTCATAATTCTGATTTTAATATTATAATTTACAATTCTCAACTCAAAAAGAGTAATATTCAGAACGTGCAGTTTATTTATGGACAATAGTTAACTTTATTTACAATTATTTAATACTTTTCGGTTAATGTAATATGCATTTTAAAAATAACACTTTTATTTTGTTACGTATTCATCACTATACTATACCAGATATTTATGAGACCACACTCACTTAATAAAAAAAGATTTATTTATTTGTATAGTCTTAAAATATATTCAGAAGCTTTATAATCGTTATTGTATAATTTGACTATACAGTACGATGTTGTATCGTATTACTGAAAGATATGTTTTATATATTTTGTTATGCATTCTGTCAAAATAACTTTGGATCACAACACTTCACAAAGGTGCAACTTACCTTATTGCGGCCATCAATCATATATAGTACATACGTAACATTAAACTTACCAAAATATGATAATACGTTACATAACATTTCTGCTAGTGAGTATAGTACAATCATTTGAATTTGAAAATTTGCAAATATGAGACATAATCGACGGACGACTTTAAAATGATTCAAACATAATCATATATTTTTATTCTATCATCATTTTGCAACTGTAAAACATTAATTTAAAAAAGAATTTGTTCAGAAAATGTTTTATTTCACTATCAAAATATAAGCGCACATAAAGTATGCAGCCATCTCTACTTTAAAACAAATTAAAAATTCCTTTCGATGTTCTTGTAAAATACGAAATAGAAATAAAAATAATATATCGATTTTTTGGCGACTCATTCATCACAACTGATGGTTTTTTTTAATTACTCAGAATATTTTGTCTAATATTTCTATATTTATAAGAAATTTGAGAAAACAAATATTACATAGAGTTAGGTGAATTGTAGAATATGTATATCTCTTGTCAGAAGGCGCAACACCATGCAACATAACTTCAATGATGACGTGCGTGGGTCCAAAACATGGATAAACGCGCGCTATGTTTGAAACTTACAATCGATCACCCTATAGCACATGTTTATTTGGGTAATTTTGTGTAAAAAAATGCTATTTAATTTGCATAGGTTTTACATTTTAATAAAATTCATCAATTTATTATAGTTAAGTAGAGACGCTCTCGCATTAAATTTCAATCATATACTAAAATTTGTATATGTATATAAAGGAACAGTCATACTATTCTATAAACGTCGTAATAATTCCATCGTTTAATTAACCACTCTTTTTATCGGTTAGTTTCTGTTACCGTATCTGTATAAGCATCGCATATAGTATATTGGATCATTGCAATAAATTACACTATTTTTCCATAGTTCAGGGGAAAAAATTGTAAATAGTGTTAAAAATGTCGGAATTTATGGCAAATTCTGCATATCTTCAAAAATTGCATTTCTATCTAATATCATTCACAAATTTCGAAAAACTTGATATTTTGGTAAAGATTTGGACAAATTTTGAATTTATTTGTAAGATCTGTATACAATATAAATATGATAGATTTTTACTAAGATCTTGGCAAGATACTTCAAGACTTGCTGGTAAATTGAAAAATACATATTTTTACTAAGACCTTGGATCCTAGAAGAAGAAATCCAGAACCTAAAAAGTTCATATAAAAATACAACTTTTTTCAATTTACATATTTTTTACTTTTAACAGCAAATCAAAATAGTCCGGCCGCTCACCTGGCACAATCGTCACAACATCAAGCGTGACTCCAATCATAAGACAACTCGAGGACGAGTCGACAAGCGTCAGTGTCTTGGCGCTGCTTGGGGAGTCCCCGTCCACGGCGCCCACACACTTGGCCGGCCAGCCGTAGGGTCGCAGCACCGTGCACGTATCCCCCGAGGTGGGATCAATCACCAGCTCAGCCCGAAAGCTCAGCTGATCCGCCAGCGCGAGTGTCAGGCCGATCTTGCCAATGTAGCCCGAGGAATCGTTGGCCCAGCGGAGGTAGATCTCGGAGGTGTGCTCGTAAAGAGAGAATGTGTTTGGTTCGGCACTGGAGCCCCCCACCCGTGGGGTTCGGAAGGTCATGGAAGTTGCGGTTGTGTACACCTGGTATTGAGAGGAGTAGTACAGGCTCCATCCGGATAGGCCGCAGATTGGCATATTCTGTTCCGTTATGTTGTAGCATTTTTCTGAACAAAGGAATTAATAATTGTCTTGGATGAGGCCCCCGTGTTGTTTCAATTAATGATAAGAATTAATGATGCCGATATTAAAGTTGATTACTGGTTTAAAGATATAAATTTAAGCAACTCTTGCTATAATTAAGCTGTATAATTGAGGTAAGAAGATCGTTTTGAAGATAAAGAAAAAATCAAACAATTGTATTAATATTTCCTTGTTGTGTGGAGACATTTTATTATCAATCTTTTTTGAATATACAAATATCTTTAATCTGAATATATCAATAAAATTGAATTAAATATGGCTTTATGCATAAAATGATAAGTTTCATAAAACTGGAATTGCGGCGCGTATATTTGTAACAAAAAATCGCTTAGACAATGAGCTGATTTGAATATTCAATAAATGGTTAATTAAAAGAAACTAATTATTTGAACGTTTATATTTAAAACTAAATCACTGCATGACATTGGACATTGTAATACACCAACCAGGCAAGGAGACTAACTGTACCAGTTCAATAGAAATGATATTTCATATAACAGAATTAAAATTATTATATTGAGAATAAATCTTTTCTTATTTCACGCCTTATGTTTTGAATTATATTATAAAATAACTATAAGGAATGACAACAAACGAAATTTATAAATAAAAGTAAAAAATGACAAATTGTTAATAAAAAGTAACCGGTTAAAAATAAATGATAATAAATTTACAGTCAAATAACTTATATTATATATTATAAATAGATTTGTATTGCGCAAACAATAATATATAAAACAATACTTCTGTGACATATATTATAGTTCAATATTCTATATATACAGTTAAAAAAACAATAGATACGCATTTAATTAAAAATTATATTCGATACAATATAAATTCATTATTATTAGAAGCGTTATAAGCACATTAAGAAAAGTTTAACCCCATTGTTTGTATTTACATTATTTATAATAAATATGTCTTTATGGAAAAAACACTTCAAGATATGAACCAAAATTTTATACGGTAAATGCTAAACGAAAAAATTATTATATAAATAATGAATAAGTATCTGAGATTGTATTTGATATGCATATAATTGAAGCGCTTATACTTTCTCTTATTGATAACGACGACACGACTTTTTGCCTAAGTTCAAGCGCATAAGTTCAATTTCAAACTTCAACTCCCATCCTGTCCTGTATTGTTGTGGATTTAAGTAATTGCTTCACTCTGTCGCGCTTGGCATTATTTACTTCTATTAGTTATGTCTAATTTAAACAAAGTTAGACTTTAAAAAAATGGCGATACATATATAAAAAGTCTTATTCCACGAAAAGTTTAAAAACATGGGCATTTAAGCAAAAATATTCATGGCAAAAAACAGAGCGTTGAATAGTAAGTTGGGCTTTTAATTTTAGGTTGATACATTATAATATGAAGGGCTTCTAATTATGGGGTTTAAAATCTGAAAGATTCTTGTCCAGGTGACTTACCAATATATATATATATGACATGTGAGGACCAGCCTGACACGAGAAATGATAAACCTTGTAAACTAAAAACAACTTTGAATTTTAAAGATATAAAAATAATTTTAAAATGACAGAAAACAATGCTGATTTTATTATATATATAGGGAATAGAAATTACAAATATGTACATTTTTAAGGCCTTTTTAGATACAGGATAACATTTAAGGATTTTTTTAAAATTAAAAACATCATGAAATTACTTTTAAGGTGAACACATTATAAAAGAGCTATTAAACAGGTAAAAATCACACCCTTTTTCAAGTTAAAGGAAACACAACATTATATATTACAATTGAAAATTAATTTAGTGAAAGCTCGCTAGTTATAATTTTAAAAACAGAAAATGGAAAAAATGAGATGGAATGTCACTGATAAGATCTAAAACGGCAAGAAAAGTAAGTAGACTCATCAGTTTCTCAAATAAATTTTATTAATTTATATGCATTACGGAGAAAATTATAACCAAGCTCTTCATGTTAAAATGTCTCAATCTAAATTTAACGCCAAAACTAGCTAACCGAGGCTCTTTATTTCAGAAAGTATTAAAAAAATGAAAATGTTTTTAAACTAATTATATTTATTTTTACATATTTTACTGCTGATTTACGGGAGAGATGAGGTACAGTGCTTGAATTGGAACCGCTACTTTCACACTTAATCATCAGCGCCTTAACCGACTAAGCTATCTCATCCCGATTAGTATATGTATATATACATTGTATATACACACATATATTTAGATCAGTTGTATATATAGTGCTAGTGGTTTTGTTAAATTGTACCTGTATTTACATATTCTATGCTCATTAATACTATACTGATTAAGAAAATTAGTATATTCCAAATCGTTTCAAAATAAAATGTTTAAATTATTCATTTTCATCTTAATAAATAGTAAACCACTATTTTTTTCAATTTATAACAAATGTGGTATTGTTAATTAACATACAAAATACTGAATAAATGATACATAATTATATAATTTATATTTACTAATGAATAGTGTTTCTTGAAAGCATATTATATTAATACATTATATGATATAAGTTTAATATTAAATAAAAATAGTAATATTTTAATAATTTTATAAAACAGTTTTTGTAACCTATTTGAAAAATTTCTAACGAATCAATCTAGCATTCAATATAAAATTGTAAAAGATAAAGAAATATTTAATGATAACATTATTTATTTGGTAAAAATCTTACTCGAATTCTTCGTTAGTATGACGAAACATGCTAACTCGTCGTTAGGATGACGAAACATACTAACTCGTCGCTAGGATGACGAAACATGCTAACTCGTCGCTTGGATAACAACACATGCTAACTCGTCGCTAGGATGACAACACATGCTAACTCGTCGCTTGGATGACAACACATGCTAACTCGTCGCTTGGATGACGAAACATGCTAACTCGTCGTTAGGATGACGAAACATACTAACTCGTCGCTTGGATGACGAAACATGCTAACTGGTCGCTAGGATGACGAAACGTGCTAACTCTTTTTTATTGAAATATATTCTTTTGGTATATATAAATAATATAATGTCCTACGATTGCTTAACATTTGATCAAATTATATTGCCAATATCTGTCATCAATGGTTCAGTGTTATTCAAATTTGGGTAACCGTGCGCATCACGAATCATGCATTCACGAAAAGGGAACGAAACTTAGTTAGCATGTTCCGTCATCCTAGCGACAAATTCAGCCAATTTTTTTTTCTCATTACCGAAGGTGATAATTATGCTACTTGATATTTTAACATAAATAATCTGTTTAAAGATTACAAATATTACACGGTAATAATGAAAACAATAATAGAAAATAAAAAAATAGAAGAATATGATAACAAACTCGAATATTAAAGAAAATAATACAACTATATTTCTAATGCACTATACAATATAATGAATTCTAATTTTTAATTTTGGTGCTAATTATGTTATTATATACATTTAAATAAATTTTTTAATCAGTTTATAAATTATTCTTTAGGTGTGATTTATGTATTAATTCATTCGGAAGTTATAAATAATTAGCATATGTCAAAAATTTTAAATGAATACATTTATTTGGAAGGTACACTTTTTTCTTAATATTTTTCAATTGAAAAAGCAATAAAATAAAATTCAAATTTAATATATATTTTTTTTATTTAAATAAATTTATTAAAATTTGCATTTTAAGAAAAATTCATTGCTCACAATAGATTTTTTGTTATGTAATACAATTATTAAATATGAACTTGTTCTTTAAAAAATTGTTTATCCTTTTAGATGAAAATACATTTTATGAATTTATATTTTTGATATGCTAAAATATTTGATGACATAGCTATTAATATATGTTTTATTATATGAAAAAATGTTGTCCAAACTCTTTAAAAAATCTTTAAATCAAAATATATGTTATAAAGTATTTTTATGAAGAAAATGAATGATTAAAATGTCTCAATAATGTAATTTAAAAAATATATAATACATTTATTGATATTTTTATTAAATTTGTTTAACGAAAATACACTTTTAATAACAATAATAATAAAAACGTATCTAGATGAATATAGTTTTGAAATTTATCGTCGCATTGATCTTATTTTATTATATAGTCGTGTTAGTTATATATTGTATATGTTTAGATGTATAAAATATGCGCAAAATAAGCCAAACTAATTCTGATAAAATTTGTTTTATAATTATATTTCACACTAAAAATTAATAATTTGTCTTAGTAGAACCACATTTTTTTCTTGTGATTATTGTCAAAAAGAATATTTATTTATAGTCATGTTTTTCTATAAATATTTCATGTTTATATCATGTGGATTGTATAATGTATATTGATATATTGATATATATTTTGTATATTGATATATATAATATATATTGAATAATGTACATTTCGCGTTAACATTTATATATTTGTGAATTGAAATGTTAATGGATCGTTTTGTATTCTTTTGTGACTAATGATACAATGTTAATATAATGGTAATCATTTATTTTTAGGCTTTAATTGTTAAAAATATATTACGATATTTATCAGTTATTTTTTGGGCTACGCAGTTTGACTTGTCGAAAATAAATGGTTGTGCATTATGTAGGTCAAGAATATTATTCTAAACATTATAACGTTATTTGCAATTCTTAAAAGTATTATATACTTATAACTATGATGTAATTAAACGTTTCAATAATTGTTGAAGAATATTTTTTAATTTTTAATATAAATCATTGTAAGAAGTCCCTATTTTTATTGGACAGTAAACTAGTAATTTTTAAAACTCCTTATTTAATTTATCAAAACAAAAGTATTTTAATTCCTTGTTTTAATTTAATAAAATAAAAGTGATAATTTGATTTTTAACCATGATGATGACGATGAAGGCGAAATTTCTATCGAATTCATTTTTGATAGTTATCAACCTTTCAAAGTAAATTTCATATCTGAATTATACACTTTGAAAATCTGTATTTATTAGCACAAAATTAATGTAACATTGATAATTGTAAATTATAACAACAAAATGTAACTTTTTGTGAGTCTATATCTAAAAATTAGGTTAAACAATAGGTTTGCAGACATGATAAAGTTCCAGGTAATCTTTTCAAAACCACATATTTGATAGAATATATGCTGTTAATTTTGATTAGACGTATAGAAGACAATATTTTGCAACACTAACATTTTCTTCATTTGCATGTAATTGCGCTTGCGGTTAAGCAATATACATGAAACTAAAACTTTTAATAATAAATGTATTAACAACATACGTGTAGGCAATGAGTTGATCCTAAAGAAAACACAACTGGAAGGTGAATTCTCCATCGAAAGGGCTGTGCCACTTTTCCCGACACACTTATTTTCGTTCTTTGCCTCGAGGATCTTAAAGATAGAGGCTGGTGATGTCGGCGGGGTTGGAAGTAGTTTGCACTCCAATTTATTTGGATTGTTATTAGTGTCCTCTGGTGCTCTTGTTGACACCTAACAAAAGTGACCAAGTAATAGATAGCTATTCAATGATTGCTATGTTAATCACAGCATCCGTATATTTGTGTTTCAGTAGAGATATTATTCATACATATAATAAAATATTAATAATGCTCTTACTGAAATGTTATCAAAACATTAGACTACATTATTCTGAGTTGTAAAGAATAATTACCGTTTAAATGTTTCAATCAGTTTTACTAATATTGTTTTACAAAATTCAGGTATTCAGTTTTTACAAATTCAGGTATACAGTAAATGAAATATAAATATTGGACTAAGCCATTCAATTTCTATTTAAATGCTAATGAAAATACATAAATTCTGGTTTTTAGAAAAATATTATATTTTATTATAAGATTGTATTCCTCTATTCACATTGATAATCAAGTAAGGTATTCCCCAGACATGGCAATTGGCATGTCACAGGCATAGATGTGTGATATACAATTAAACATATTTGTTATACAAAATATAATGATTCTTGATTATGTTTTTATCTATTTATTACTTATTAAGGATTTATATAAATATCACATTATTGTCCTCAGTTTAAGATGAGTCGAATACTTTTTTATTGTACGTTTATTTTTAAAATAGATTCGACGTTTGATTCGACATTTTCGATTTAACATTTGATTATGGATTTACTATTATAAGGATACCGTCATACGTGAAGGATGACTCATGAGGCCGAATAAACAAACAAAAAATGAGTAACTAATTTTTTTCGCCCAAAATCTAGGATTGTAATTAAATTATATTTATACGCTGATAGGATATTTCCATTAATATAAAAAAAATTGAACTTCTGTAACATGTTCTTTACACTATTTGAAGAGAAATCCATGTACATTCCGGATTCAGCTTGCATGGAATATACATCCGTAGCGCCGTTTGGTCGCAGGGCTGCAAATGAAGGGGCCCGCACGTTAATATTGGTCGGTGTTGAACTGTACCGCCAGGAGTTGCCCACGAGAGCAACATACTCGGGGGGGCTCGTTCCAGCGACCACAAGCTGGCTAACCGAACTCGATTCGCAGATTGTTTCGCAAAACACTGAAAACAGGAATAATTATGTTTTTAAAGCAGTGAAAGAAGATATTTCATTTTACTTAAAATTAATTTTGAGAATTGTTAATTATTGAAAATCACAAAGTACAGAATTTTTTTACAAACTTCAACTATCCATATAATTTTTTTTCACAAATTGTTATTTGAAATGATTTAATTGATTATTGATTTTATTGAGTAGCCTATTGTTTGAAGGAAATAGAATATTTATAATAAAAATGTAAACTTCACAAAATATAGTACTATTCAAAGAAAAACTTAACGAATAATATTTTATATAATATATAATACTATAAGGCAAATTAAAGAATTTGATGAAATCTCAGAAAATCTTTTTGAAAAATTAGGGAGACCTAAATATAAGCTGTGAAGTTACAAGCAAAAATGAAAAAAATTACAAAAACCAGGGAAACTTTTTTGGTAAAGTATGGAAAATATTGAAATACAATAATTATACATATGGTACTAAGGTATATGGGAGAATTTAGTAGCAACGATCGGAAATAAAGTCTAAAACGTTGGACACCTAAAGAAATTTATATAAAAATCCAAAACATTTGTTAAAAAACTATAACGGACAATTACAGTACCTGAATAAACATAGAAAAACATTAGTGGAATTTATAAAAAATTTAATGGGAAAATGGAAATTATTGTATGATTTAGAATATATATATTTTAATTATGATTTTTAGAAAATGTGTAACTGTTTCTGTTAAGAATCATTTTCGCGCAATCATTGATAAAAATGAAAAAAATATAAAAGAAAAATTCAAAGTTTATTAAAAATGAATAGCATAACTCTGTTAATACATTAATACATAATTTTTTTAACCCAGTAGAGGGATTGTTAAATGTCCTTAACTGATAAGTACAGAAATTATTTAAAATTGATATTTTAATGCAAGTGCACAGTGGGTTTTCACAACTGCAAGTGCACACCTGCACAACTGCAATTGAACAAGCACTTCTATTTATCACTTTTACCGAATTGTTATTTTAGTTTAAAATGTTATACATTTCTTTAAAGACGTCTTTGTACCAAATCTCAGTTTTGAAGATATGTATTGTCTAATCAACAAATTCTACGTGTTCCATATAAGTTCTAAATAGAATATGCATAATTTAAAATATTTATTGTAATTAATGGTACGCCCTATTAAAAATAATTACAACCGCCTTATTTAATGTATGCATTCTGTACTGTTGAGTTGTCGAAAAATTACACAAATAAGAATTTTAGTAAAACATATTTTATATAATCTATTAATATCAATTTTTCGCAATCGATGGGGGAACTTTAGCTTTGTGAAGTCATACTCTAATATATATTTAAAATGGAAGTTGATTTTGAGAAAAATATAGTTTTATGTCCTCTTTTGAAATTGTAAGAAATATTTAATACATATAAAAAATCTGAATTTAATTATATATATTTTTTTTCGACACATGTTGCCCTTCTGTGCAGACTCATAATTGCAATTTTATTATTTAAAAGAAAATGTCGTGAGTACGTATCACTTGGTCTTATTATTGTTATATCTTAATCGGGTTACGTAATCACTTCGATTATAAGTAAGTCGTATTTCGTCTAGTACAGCTGTATCACTTCGTCCTATGTAGGGCCCTTCGTCCTTCGTCCTTCGATATATACAGGGTGGGCCAGAAAGGTTGGTCATTTTTTGAAAAATAAATGTAACTAAGGTATGGAAAAGATTAGTTTATTTTATTGAACATTTTACATGTATAAGTAACACATAAAAAAACAAGCATTTATGCAAAAGTCAAACAATCCAGTCATCTCAAGTTAAGTATTCAAACTGCTTTCCTTCATTAGCGATACATTCTCTGCACCGGGATTGCACACTGCACACTGCACACTGCACACTGCACAATGCACACTGCACACTGCACACTGCACACTGCACACTGCACACTGCACACTGTACACTGCACACTGCACACTGCACAATGCACACTGCACACTGCACACAGACTTTGTACTTCAGACGCATTGTTTTTAATTGAATACAATCGAGCAGCTTAAATTTTCTGTACAAGTTTATCAGCCATGTGCAAATATAAATTAATTTAAATCATAATCAAAACACGTAAACATCAAATATTGCATACACATCCATAGACTGAAATTATAATCAATACACGTATACATCAAATAATGCATATATATCCGTAGACTAAAATTATTAAATCATAGATTTATATTTATTTTTCAAAAAATTACCTCCCTTTCTGGCCAATCGTACTCTTACAATCGATCATGGAATTCAAATTTCATCTATTAAAATGAATTTACAACGAAGAATTTGCCAACATACAATAGACATAACTCGGGAAGCCAACATGGACGAACTTTCATCCTTTTCGAAATACCGATGTCTGATATACCGCGCCAGGTAAACATTGCTGGTGAGTGGACACAGACAACGGATGGTGGGGATTTTGTTATTGAAAACGATGGAAAGGTGTGTATTAACTTTGACTTATGATATCTACCAACTTTATTTATAATCATTTACCATTTGTGTTATCTTTGACTTAATTATAGTAATAAATTTAAGACGAAATGAGCTTATACTTAATAAGACGAAGTGAGATAATACGAAACACGACCATGCTAGTTAGTGTAATTATGTATAGTCTTGCAATACTTGTTTATGTATAAAGTGATGTAATGTAGATATATCTTAGGTCTCACATTACATCACTTGATCAAGATACCTCCTACTGGTTGAGACAACAGCTGAGCAGTCATTGCCAATATATACCATGTGATTCACTGATCATTTTAGTACAGCGTTTATCACATCTATAGAATAGATTGATGCAATTCTCTTTATATTAACCTTCCAAAGAAAGACATTAAAAGACTAAAACAAATTCAAACTGCAAATGCGCGTAATTGGTTCCTTCGGCTCCTTGGAAAGCATCATCAACAACTCTTTTGAACAAACTCCACTGGCTGCCCGTCTAACAAAGAATTTATTTCAGAGTGCTGGTTCTTGTACACACAATACTCTATGGTGGAGCACCTATATAGGAACACCTATAGGAACACTTCACCTTACTTGCATGATACATTACAGCTGCACTCTACTCTATTCAACACTCGATCATTTAATATAACAATTGATGCAGGATTTACCAATATACGAATTTCGAAATTTCGGCAGCTCCAAAATTAAGGATTGTCTTGCCTTCCGGTTTATCTATACTGCCACCAGTGACATTTCAACATTTAAATCCAAACTGAAAACACACCTCTTCCTGGGCTATTCTCAGTGGCTCTTCATTGATCCGATCTTTATGCTTCTAATATTTTAATTCAGATCGATTCAATTCATTATACCGTGTTTCTTCTAATTGAAGCCCTGGGCTTCTATTTCATTGAAATTATTTTAGGTGGGCTTATAATAGGGCA
>JAUZND010000932.1:0-35067 GCA_034780555.1 Coelogynopora nodosa | reverse complement strand
TATTAGTCGATTGACAATATTTCACACAGCTCTTTGTTACAATTATCACATTCAACTTCTAGATTGAGTAAATCAGAAAAAGGTTTATACATGACTTTATCTCGTTTAATTTCCGAATGCATTTCCTCTGTGATATAAAGCAGCTATTCATCATTAACAACAATAGCATGTACACCTTCATAAAAGGACATTTGCCTTGTAGCATGCTTGATAAATAAACAGTATCATAGTCAAATTCATAATAATTTACACAATACTTAATAGCAGCAAATATTTATAATTTTGACCATGGAGTTACTAAACCTAAGTAATATAATATTAAGCAATTCTCTATTTAATGCAATGGAGTTACTAAACCTAAGTAATGTAATAAAGCAATTCTCTATTTAATGCAATGAATTATTATATTAATTTAAATTTTATAATTTGTTTGAACAAAACAATATATTTTTATAATCCAATAATTAATTAAATCAATAAATTTATCTCTCAAGAAATTATTTGTAAATAGTATGAAAATATTGATATAATATTTGTGAGTCATCACACCAAGTTTGGTTGTCATATGTTGTAAACATCAAAAGTTATAGGCTAAAAAGCGGGGGGTGGGCGGAGTTTAATTTTTTTTACTAATTAGGGGGTGGATATAAAAAAATTATTAAAAAAATTGTAGGGGGTAAAAATATTAAAAAATTGAGGAGGAATAGACTCTTCCCATACTACTGTAGTACACTGATTGGCTGAAAATGGCATGGTTGTCCAGCTGCAAGTAACTCCCTCTTCTGCCCCCTCCCTCTCACATATTCAGAAAATTTTCTAACCAATCCTAAGTGAGTATTTTTATTTTGGTTTCTATGATTCCCTTTATCCGATTTCAACAAGTTCAAGGTCGTTTTTGAATAATTCAAGGTCGCTGAGATTGATTGTACCCGTTAAGAATCAACTTAGTGAATTTTTGTGTCGGCATGAAATTAAGAAATATTCTATTTTTAGTAATCAATAAATATTAAATTTTTTGTTGTGGTCTATAGTGCAGACATACAATTACTGATCAGACAATTTCAACAACAATTCCGACTTAGTCAGAAATAGTGAGTGACTGTTATCATTAAAAATTGATCAGAGGTGTGCTATTTGTAGTAATCGATAATTATTTATTTTTCATAAACTCTAGACATACATATAGTGACCTATTGGGTTTGATTTCAACGAGAATTCCGAATAAGTGAAATACGTAGAGTGCAACTGTATTCTTTAAGAATTGATCAGAGGTACCTACCAATCCCTAATACATAGATTGGATATGTATGGTGCAATTGTCAACTATGTAAATGAAATGTTTTAAAATAAGTGTATTATTCATATACTTCTATAAGTACTTCAGCAAAATAGATAAAAAAGCACGAAATTTGTTCTTTCTTTCATATCGTCATATACTTTTTGTTTTTGTTAGCATTTCGCAATCGCACTGTATTCTTTGTTATTGTAAATATTGTACATATTTCTCTGATATCGATAGTCAATTTTAATATAATAAATAATCAAACTAGTACTATAATTCTTTAGAGTTTATACTTATGCAAAATGAAAAAGTTTAACTAATAAAATCATTTAGTTATAATCCCTAAGTTTCATCCAAATTACATTTTAAAATCCAAAAGTTTCGCCTAATAAAATTTTATAATCCTACAGTTTTAGCTTGATACTATATAACGTCTCCTAGTAAGATAGAAAATATTGATTAATATGACAATTTTTTATTTTTACTGGTAAAGCACATGTCAGCATACAACACAAAGTCGCCCATCTCGATCAACATTGCTTATTATACTAGTACAACACGTGCCAGAATAAAACACAAAATCATTATCACTGTGACTTCCACTCATTATCTCAGCCTCCCAGCTTATTCAAAAAGTGTCGGAATTTGTTCATTTTTCGTTAGCAGGTGACGGTAAGAATTTTTTTTGAGTTTTCAATATAAGACGATTTATGTTCTTTGGATATATACTGACTCTATATGTTAGAGACTGTAGTCTTTGAGGCAGAGAGGGTTACACCAACTGATGTGTTTATTTTTTGTAAGGTTGCTCATGTACTGATTTAGTATTTTGTATTCCTGTAAAATATGTTTATTTGTGTCCAGCTTGTTGGTATTTTAGGTTTAGGCAGACTATCTACTGCAACTCGAATCAAATCCATAATATAATACATTTCGCTGCTTTTTTAGATTGTCAATTGGCTGATTGTTTTCGACTAGCATTTTGACATCTCGTCCCAGGGTATTCCTTTAACAGTCAAAGTTTCCGGTAGTATGCGTGCCTTGGCGTGGCAATATTTTAGAAATGTATTTATTGCAATCACTATAAATTATTTTTTCTCTTTTTCAAGATTAAGTGATTGGGGTTGTGGTTACGATAGTGTTGCTGGAGATGGAATGTAATAGTTTGTCTTATTGTTCTCGTTTCAATCTCGCTTTTGACATATGTGCATGTTCCAGAGGCAGATCTTTTCTGAAAAAGTCTATCTAAAGTTATTATTTGGTCTCTCTTTTTGCAGATCGTTGTTCTTTGCTTCAGTGATAACTCATTCATTTGAATAGTGGCTCACTCATGTTGGCCTTCTGTCCACCAATTGTCTCATTTTTGTGTCATTGACTAAATTGACTGGCATCTCTAGAATTTTTTAACGCTCCCAAGTATTGATCATTTAATGATCAAGTACATACTGTATCTCCTAAACATTTTGAAACAGATTTTATGTAATATAGATTGCAAAACAAGGTAAGTTGTGAACCATTCTTTGAGTACATTACAGTCTTATAGTGGTACAATATCAAACGACTTTCCTTTTCGAAATTCTTTTGTATGTATTCTGTTTCGGTAAACCAGTGAATAGTCCGTATTTAGGTTGTTTGAATAGGAGCCGGCGATAGCGCAGTAAATTCTCCGCACAAGTCATCTAGTAGTAAAGCCTATAAGCATGACTCAATATTTATAAATATTATGTATTGTCGCTAACATGACGAAAGATATTTATTAAATTGATGAGTTGGAATTTTAAAGAAACGGTTCAGAATATCGTTTATTAAAATAGATTAAAAAAATACAGTTGCACACTACATACTTGTCATATTACGAATTCTAAATGAAATCAACCTTGTCGGTCATTATATGGTTGTATTGCACTATATTGTGAAAATAAATTATTATCGATTACTACAACGAACATACCTTTGATCAATTTTTTATTATGACAGCCACACTCTCCATACTTGACTTAGTCGGAATTCCGCTAAAATCAACCAAAGATTACTACATTACAAAAAGTTTATTATTATTGATTGCTACCAATAGAATACTCTCAATCAAGTTCTAACTGGTGCGTTTGAGTACGGTGATCTTGAATTGGTCGGAAACGACCTTGACATTGTTTAAATCGGCATAAAGGAAGTCATAGTAGCCAAAAACAAACACTCGATTCTGATTGGTTGGAATTTTTTTTTATTATTTGCGGCAAAATTAGGGGGATAGAGGGTGGATATCACGTTATTGTCAAACAATCAGCGTATTGCTCTCACTATTATTATTCCATACGACTTACGATATTGTTGATAAGAACACAGGTAGGGTAATATTTTGTTTGTAAATTTACCTTGTTAAATGTATAAGTATCAAAATAAAGAACCTTGGAAAATAATATAATTCTTATTAATATTAATTCATTGGGACATTTGTTTGTGATTACATAAGCAATTGACTATACATATTATGTAAAATTACATTTGATTAAAATAACTTTTCCGTAGAATTTCTTAATACTTTATAAATTATATAAATAAGAAAAATCGGATTAGACAAATTTATACAACAACCGGTCATTACTCAGCTACATTATTTATGTTGAAATAATAAATAACTCTATTATAAAATAGCGGTAAGCAGTACAAAACTGTAACACTATTGTCAAATATAGTACAAAATACTGTATCCCACAATCAATGTATAAGTCTTATAAATGTATGCTACTACATGTAGAAAAATGCTGTATATAGATTGACATTTTTACTCCAATATTGATCTACAGGTTGGCAAATATTAATACAAATTACATCGGATTATGCAAATAACATAAATCTGTATTATAAACATATTTTATTATATTTACACATATGTAAGTACAACGGAACTTTGAAAGTAATACTAATTAAAAATATATATACGCATTATAGCAATTCGTATAAAGTGAATTAAACTATAATATTATCGTATTTCATCCACACTGAATCGAATTATAATTTTCTTTTAATTGAAACATGAATTTCAATACTAAACAAATAGTTATATAATGTCTAGTGTTTACCCATACAAGTTACAGGGACTTTTTCCTTCATATAATTCGAACAAGAAAATCTCTTCCATTTGTTAAATATTTCGTCATAGTTTGCCACGAAATGACATGATTCACCATGGTTTTTTTAATCTTAATTTGGGTTTATTCTAGTCGAAAAATATGTATTTAATTAAATGATATGTGACTATTATGGTTATAAAAACTGTAATTTTTATATAATATATAGATGTTAAATACTATGTATTTTAAATATAAAATCAATTCCACTTATACTGTATATATAGCTAGTGAATTTATTTAAAACAAACCTTATTGTTAAGAGTTAATTATATGTTTCATCGTTATTATATTTATTCCTGCATGATTCTTTTTTAGATATCTCAAAATGACACCTCCGACATTTTCTGACCTTAACAAATCGGTGAAGGACTTGTTCGAAAAATTCTTTAATTTAGGAAATGCGAAGTTTGAATGCAAAACCAAGACTGCCAATGGTTATGACTTGTTAGTCGGAGGGAATAATGACTATTTGCTTGGGTCGGCTTCTGGTTTATTAAAGTTGAAATATGAATCTCAATCTAAAGGTACATTTAATAAATTTAGCAAAATAATGATAATATAAAACAATGACAAGTCATAATTAGCATAATAATCATTTAATAAGCAATAACAAATATTTTTTAAAAAAAAAGATATTTTAAACATTTTACTATACGCCACAGTTGATGAAGATAATTAAATGATTAAATGTCTTCCATAACATTATGTAATATATATATATTCCTGCAATATTATACATGTAATTAATACATATACTATACTAAACTATAAATATTTATATTGAATATATGTATAATATATTTACTTATACTTATATATTTAAATACTTTAAAATTTGAAAATATGTCTATTTAAACATATTTTATTTTATTAATGTAGTTATTACTGTAATTATAACAATTTTTGAAATACATATATCTTGATTGATTATATTAAAAAGTTTCTCGTAAATTTGCTATATAAAAGTAGTATTTTTATAACTCCTTGTGTGAACCAATTATCGTAGTACGGCAAATGGTGTAAAAATTACACATACATTTTTATCGGCTGTAATACAAAAAGTATCCAATTGATTAATTTTAAAGTTTACCACATTAATTAATTGGAATTACAACATTTAGCCTTTTTGCATTGGTTACGTGGTATAACGTCAATGACTGCATTATTTATTTTATGATATTTGATCATTCAATTGAGACATCTAATTCAATATGGCAAAACATTCATTTATTTGACAAAATACTTTATTAAGATTTTTTTTTAAAGATTACGCTGATTTGATTATATCAATATTTTTTAGGTCATAACCATTAAACCTTAACACGAATTTTAACTTTTTAAATATGTTTAATTTAGGGTGAAGTAGGAAAGATATCGAGCGCTGTACGCTGATTGGTTTAAAGTGACGAAGTATAGACGAGTCAGAATATAGACGAGTATTTGATTTTTTTGTTTGATATGACTCCATATATGTGCCGATTTCAACAAAGTCAAGACCGTTTCCAACTAATACAAAGTTACTGAGATCTATTTTATCGGTTAAAAATTGACAGAGTTACCGTATTGCTAGTGCTTGGTAATTATGGATTTTTTCTAATATTAAGCAACAATTTCGAATAGGTCAAGTATTGAGAGTACGATTGCAATAATGATCTCAAAATTGATAAGTAAGTTATTGGTAGTAATCGATAATTATTTTTGCTAATACGGTGTATTACAGCCAATCAGGACGGGAATTCTGACCAATCGAGTATGGTGAGTATGATAATACATATACATGTATGATAATATCCATACTCTACATGGTCAGAAAATTGGTCACTTATATCTTTCTAATATGATGTTTGTTCTGCTTCACCTATTCGAAATATTAGTAAACGCGAACAATGTCAATAAATTGACAATATTAGTAATTTAGTTTTTCTTTAAATAAGATATGATAGTCGATAAATTGAAACAATTCCAATAATGAAACCAAAATCAAACAATCCTTAAATAGCGCTGAAGTGCCTCTTTTATTTTAAGCTAACCACCATTTGGAAATGATTAATCGTTTTGATCAGTTCCATTATAGATTCCTTGAATACTTTGAAGTGCTGTGATCAAAAATGAAAAAGACAAATAAAATCTCTTGTATGCACAATGTCGTTCATTCTAACGAATTTTACAAAGCCCAATATTGACTTCTCTCATTTTATCGTTGCTACCTTATTTGGCAAATGTGTTCTAGAAGGGATTATTTTTGTTTTGAATAGTTGAAATAAATTACGATTTCTGCCATTTTTTATATTTTTAACAGTTTAAATAGTTAGGTTTAGAATATGTTGCACTGGGTGTAAATTGTCTTAAAATATATTTTTTTATGTCATCAAGGAACTCTGCCTTTCGTTCATACTTGACATAATTGACTCCCGAAAGTATCATTCTTTTCGTAAATCACATAGGTATACTGAAGCTATCTTCTTTATATAATTGTAACAAACGATCAGCCAAATATTGCGCTGTTATTTGTTCTATCTCAATAATACCATGACAAATTTCCAAATCTGCTAATCAACATATCTACGGCGTATTGACAAGTGTTGGTCATAACTTAAGGTCACTTCATCGACCATTATTGAATGCATGTCTACTTTCTTAATTTCATCAAGCAGATCAGTTCGATTATATGCTTTTCGATAATTTCAGTCAATTGATTTTGGCTTTTCATTCGGGTGTCTGTCGCATTTTTATCAGGCAGTTGTTAATATTACTTTAATTTCAGATAATTTCTATTGATAATAATTTCTATTGATAATTATCACTTTAAAATATTTTTAAAGTATATCTATATATTTGTATTCCTAGAGTACATGTGAGAGTACATCCTAGGCTAGAGTAGCTTACTAACTTCCTTACCATGATATGTACATTTTGTATTATCGGATATATAGGAAAGAAGATAATAATATTGTAGAATTGTAATGAATACGTGCAGGAAATTAAACAGATGCCAAACACGTTTATTTAGTTCAATTAATTTTAATTATAATAATCTGTCATTTTGACGGGTCCACTATTATATTTATTATGAATATACTAATAATATAACCCAAAACATGGTATCATCATGGCTATGCTAAGATGTTTGTGTTATTTATGAACTGTTTATTTGAAATAGTCATTTTTATAGGGTAGGAGGGAGGGGTTAAGCATGAAAACTTTATTCAAAGAATAAAATAGTCGTCAAAAATGTAGTGGATCGTTTTGACCCAACAATCCCCTGTTTCAGGCGCGTATGATCTCAGCAATTATTGACTTATTCAAAAATGAAATTGACCTTGTTTAAATCGACACAATGAGAGTCATATCAACCAATAAACAAATACTCGATTCTGATTGACTAGACAATTTGCAATTAATTATCTGCGGGGATTAGCGTACTACGCCAAATATCCACATTCCTAACTACTTATATCAAATAATTGGGAAGATAATTACAATTCAATTAGTGTCAAATTATATAACTTTTTCTTCAACTGATGGCGTCATAAATGCTAACATAAAAATATTACGAAACACTAAAATATATTTTTATTTGGAAACAAATCACATATTATGACGTAAATCTTACCAACTCACGTGATCAGTTTCTAATAAAAAATAAAAATGTATGTTATGTATTTAGCACGTGTTTGAATCTTTCAGTTCAATTGGATATATACTGTTAGCACCATATTGTGCAATGTATAACCGTCTTTCTGTTCTTCTGAAAATATCTCGAAAATATGAACCTACTATAGGAAAGTTTAAAATATTTTGGTTAAGTGTAATTAGATTACAATTACTCTGTGGGTGATTTGAAATAGAATTTACTAATTTGTTATAACATAATTATAGATGTATAATTAGTATATTAGGTTTATAGTCATTCTATCAATGATTCTACACATTATCCCATATATCCAATTATAATACCGCTTTTATTATTTCAAATTGAATAACAAAGTAGTATTTACTATAGTGTGGATTGCACATCTGATTTTTTTATTTTTATTAAAATGATCAGCTTTTTATTCAGTACTATCTGAAAATAGTATCAAATGTTGTTTTAATAACTATTCTGCGATGAAAGATTAAATTTGTCAATTACATGACATTTTGACATAAGTTAATAATACATTCCATATAACACAGATTAAAAATTGTACACTGTTGTTCTGTATTTTAAAAATGTATTTGGAAATTGTAAAGCTGTATTGAAACTATTTTTGACAATTATGAACATTATCTCATTGACTTGGCAATTTCATTGCAATTGAACTGTTGGATTTATTTTAATATTGTATTACACTATTATATTAAGAGATAATATCTTCTGTAATCTATATATATATATAATAATTATATTATCAAACCGCAATTTCAATGTATACCTATATTTTGTATAAAATACAATACATTTATGATGTTATTTATTTAAAATACACTCAATCAACATTGATAAATTTATACAAATAATATAATGTGTTAAACATCGGTCCCCATCTCTATTTATAGCAAACCATAGAGGTGTGAACCTTTTTAAATTACAAATATAATAATATTCCTGTCGTCTGCTTTCCAAACTGTCGACAATGATGGACTAAAATTTTATTAAACTTTTAACATATTAAATGGTATGGGAAATATTAGAAAAATTGCATTCTGAAGACTATAAGTACAATTTTGATGATAAGACCACTGCCGTCACTATTCTATTGACTTATGTGTTAATTAAAGGTATATTAGAAGATTCTCCACTATTTTGTAGATTACGACGAGTGCAGGTTATTTTTGAGTGCAAAAAGTACCACCATATATAATAGTGTAAATGTTTTAAAGAAACGAAGGACTGATGGCTGTATTTTATTAGAATTTTAGGATCGAGAATATTGACAATTATTGGAATTATTAATAATACGTTTTATTTACATTTAGCTAATATTTGTTTTAGTTAAGATATCACTGATATTTATATGACGAAGTCAAGACGCCATTAGGGGAATACGTAAAACATTTTACTTTCCATCAAAAAGTTGTAGGATTTTGATTTAAAAATTTTGATAGAGATTTAAGATTAAGATGATTTGTCACAACGATAACGATTTATAAGAGTTTTAATAATTGTTTTTTTATATTTTATAAGTATAGGCTTAGTATTATATTTTAAAGAAAATGATTTAATATGTTGATCAATGATAACATATTTATTAATTTAAAAATATTTCAATAATTAAAATGTTAAGTTTACATGTTTTTAATATCACGAATTCTACAAAGAAGTTTCGTAAATAATTTAATTTAAATGTACTTTTTATAAATTTGACATGGGTAACAGAATGTATAATTCAAAAAATGATGAGAATTCTTAATATAATACTGAATCAAATTTGTTATAAGTATGTAGTTCGAAATAAAATAAGTCTTGCTTATATTCCAATGCCTTTACTTTAAGCCCAATAAATAAGCTTTTACAACTATACTTATTTGTTATGCTACTTATTGGAAACAATCTATCTTATATTGAATCATATATTATTATTAATGATGTTATTTAAACGTGTTTTGTAGGTTTTTCGATTCAGCAAAAGTTCGTAACTCTTAACAAAGTGATAACAACTGAATTTGTGACTGGCGATAAATTAATAAAGGGATTAAATCAGACATTCGAGCTTATTTTTAAACCACCAACAGGGTAATGATTTACTTTATCTATTATATATTTCAATTTGTAATGTAATAACTGCTTTAGGTAATTATTATTTAGTTGAATTAGTGATATTTTGTCAGACGCAAAATATAAATTTTATTCACTTTTAAGTATCTGTAGCTCTTCATTATTGATAACTCTTAACACCAATGAAAAATATATATGCTGTTGAAACATATAACTTTTACTTGCAAATGGTAGGGGAGTTTAATGTCACGCTTTTTCAATGAGCACAACTTCTCTGCTACATTTATTAAATGTTTGGTAACTGCCCAATTATTAATGGTTGTTTACTGGTTGTAAAACTGTTAACAAATTAATTGTCAATATTGTATATGGATTGATATTTCAAAGTTGATCAATTTTTTCAATAAATTACAACAGTTTTTGCAGAATAAGACTTTAAAAAGCTTTTTACACAATCACAATGGTTTCAATGTTGGTGTTAATTTTTAAAAGAGAATTTCCATGATAATGTACTATATCTTTTACATACTGGTATCTTAGAAAACAAGTTATTGCTACTATCCGGCAGGTTTCAGTCATTTCACCATAACTCGATTTGAAACATAGTGTTTGTTTTGTAACAATTATAATAATACTGTTTTTATATATTTTATACGTTTTATGATATACAGTTATGTTATTATTTGGTGTTAATATAGTTGTTATTATTTAAATGAAGGAACTATGTAGTAAATAGAATGTCAATACCGTTAATATTGTTGGCTTTAGAAAAGCCATGTTAGCCGAAGTATAGGATCATTTCCAGTAATTGATAATGGTCATTCTGAGATATAATTTGAGAATCTCTTTATTGATTACTATTTTCGAATAAGTTACGCATTATTGCGTATTGTATAGAGTTAGTTCCATGTCATTAACTCCATTAACTCACGCCCTCTCTATTGGCTAGAAGCAAAACGGCCAACAGCAAGACCAATTTTAAACGGGATAATGTCAACCTCAACTTCGACCTTAACTTCACCTCTCAGATGCCAAAGATCAACACGTCCTTGGTTGTTGGGTAATAATTGCGCATTTTCTTGAATTGAATGAATTTAAGTTTTCTGCTATTATTCTTAGGTCTATCGTGCAGAAACAATACTATTGTATTATAATATTTAATGTTAAATTGGAATTTTTACATTATATTGGATAAAATATAGTAAAATTTGAACTATTGACAATTTTCATATATACAAAATTAAAAAATGGTATTATACTATATTATGTGTACAAAACAAAGATATATATTATTGAACATAAACATCTGAAAACCTATAGTTAATATTACTAGGAATTGTTAATACTATGAATGTTTTGTGTTTGCCATAAAGTGGCTCATCTGAAAGATGCTATTGAACTACTAGATATATTATCAGTAAATTGGCAGTTTGTTTTTATGAAATCGTCTGCAAATTTACAAGATATGGTGAAACGATTATTTACTTGTTATAACGCTTGGCATCGTCTGCAACACTTATAAATAGAATCTAAATGCTAGGTCTACACTCAATAAGAAAGGCAACCAGGTTTAAAGGCTTGAACCTGTTAAATATACACATGAAAGAGTAATTATTATATTAAAATAAGCACCATTTTCTTTTTAAAATTGTTATTAATTACAGATGCTTAACTTTACGATACAACTTACTTTTTTTACGAACCTAGTTTTTGGAGATGATAGATAGTAACCTGATTTATTAAGAAAAATTACGTTTCCTTAATATTTCAAATGCTAATTACCTTTATCTATTGGTTAAGCAAATATAAGGAAAAACACCTTTCCACTTCTAGTATTATTCATCCACAATATAATTGTGCTATCTAAAACATCAAAAACCTGAATCCATAATTGCGACATAGTATCTCTGTGCTACATCTGATTAGAATTTTTTGCTTTTCCTGAAAAAAAAAATTGTTTGTTTTTGAACTCAATATATTTCAACTCATAACTCAGTGACATTTTCTTTATTAATTAAATTTGGTTAATATTTTTTCACTTACGTCATTTCGTGAACCATGATTTAGCAATACATACACAATTTATAATGATAAAAGTATACTATATATTTGACACTACATACCCTACATAAAAGTTTAATTATAACTGATTTTTTGTCATATGGGATCCTAAATGCTTGCTAAAACCTCCAAGAAAACTGAAAAAATATCATCATTAAAAAAGAGGGCGTGAACCTTGTATAACTGTTTTAGAAATATGACAGTATAAAACAGATATTCAAAATTAGTGACTTTGATTGTCACTTATTCCCTCCCACTTCTATGTATCTATCTTCCAAACACACATAGCCTTCTCGAGAATAGCCTCCTCGGCGGGGTCAATCTTGGCTTTGATATCGCGGCCGGCCAAGAGAAGCAGTTGCGGCTAACCAAGGACTGCTATGCGCTGAGTTACCAGAGTAAAGACCTGCAGGTTTGCGCCCAGCTAGGAAACCGGCGTAGCGACTATGAAGCGAGCGTTTTCCAGCGAGTGCCGGGTTCTCGGGTGGAGGCGGGTGCCATTGTCGGCTGGTCCCAAGTTACACATTTTACCAAATTTGCCCTCTGCGGTCGCTGGAAGTGCCTCAAGTCGAGCGTTGTCAAGGCCAAGGTGGACAACAATGCCCTGCTCGGGCTGGCCTACTCAGTGGCGCTCGATGAGGGTGAGTAATCGATTGGAACGAGGTGCAATCCTAGGAGATTGTGTCATCTGGAAAGCTTGTGTCATATGGAGAGTAATTGTGTTATCTGGAAAGCTTGTGTCTTCTTCCGGAGAGCTTGTGTTATCGGAACGAGTTGAGTTATCTAAATATATCACTTATGAGTTTAAGGAATTAAGAATAATATTATGGACTTAGGATCGTAAATGTTTAAATTTAAGTTATTTAATTTGAATGTAGATGTAAGCTATATAATTTATTTTGTTAGAAGTAAGATACACACCTATATTGGTTTAAAATGGTTAGCTTTCATTTAAAAATTAACGCATTTTTCTGTCTTTTATATGTAGTAACTATAATTTTTAAATAGATAGAACTAGAGGAAAGACTTATTATTTGTACTCAAAGATGCTTAATAAATAGACAACTGCAGTTGAATCTTTTAGAGTATAATTATTCCCTGAATTAAATAGCACATTTTTAACTACAAATTTGAACTATTTACGGTTTGTTAAAAATTAATTGAAATTGAATGGTTATAATTATATGTAATCTCTATATTTTTTACCAAATAAAAATAACTATAACATTTTAAAAATTGTATACGTAAAGATATTTATTTAATCATAGTTTTGTCAGACTATGACTAGTGTATAGCAGTTTGTAATCTTTTCATTTTTTGCATCATTGCTTTTCTAGTAATTTGATAGTAATCCTATTTAAGTGCATTCTTGATAACTCCTTTATAAAATTGTTTATAACTCATCTGACTCTATTTATGTATAAAAACTATAATTGATTTCTTGATATTATTGTTGCATAATATATAACACAACTAATTCCATTTACTTTTTCTTTTTTTCTGTAATCCGTTTCTTCCGTTTTACAAAACAATTAACACTGGACATGTCCGTGCACCTTGTGACATTTGGTTTGTTTCTATTTTTAATTTACTGCTATAGTAAAACTAAAATCTAGTAAAATACACATTATTGTGGTTATGTTTAAACGAATTAAATTTGTTGGAATTGTACTTTATCAATTTTCAAAAATTAATATTTTAATTTGGAAAATAATCACCACCAGTTGCTATGTTTTCGCACTCAAAATGGCATCCATTTAGTTCAAAATGAACAACTCTAACTTTCTAAATTAGATCATGTTAATCTATGATCTAGATAAATAAATATATATAAATATTGAAGTATAACATCTCTAAATATGCTAAGCTATAGTTTTGTAGCAAATACTTTTTTTAATGTGACAGTACGATTCACAAATGCACCGGAAAACTTTTAAAAAGATCCACCAACTAAAAGTATATATAACTAATAATATTGATCAATTCAATTATACAACGATTACAAATTGTTCTTGCTTAAATACAAAAAAATGTTAATAATAAGGATTAATTTGTCAATGACTCATTTGTGTTCTTTTTCCAGGTGTAACAATCACTTTATCCTCTGAAATTGACGTTAAGAATCTGGACAATGCAGGACATAGGCTTGGTCTTATATTAGAATATGATCATTAGATTATGCTTTTTGAGTTGTATTTCATGTAATTGTTCATTGCCCGAATTCTTTGGTTAGTATTTATCGTATTTTCTATGTGGAATATTTATACACATGTATTTGGCGGTGTCTTTCAATTATTTTCATATTGTAAAGCGTTAAATAATATAGAATAAATGCTTGCTTATATAGTCAGGCTTTATTACTATAATTTTTTATTTAATAACTATCAGGTTTTGCCAATTATATTATAATATAATAACATTTTGTTTGTCAAAATTAATTTAGGATTTGTAACTATTACAACGAATGCTTATTATTGTTTGCGCTTATGATGTAATCTTCACCCGCACCAACATTTGCAATTATATTATTTTAAACATAAATTTATTTTGTCTTTTCTGTTTGGGTAATTGTACATTATTATATAATAATGTTAATTATATTAATTTATAATTTTGTTAAATTTGGACATTATTTTTCATGATAGGTATAATATATATTATGTTTGACATGTAATATTATGTTATTATATAAAGTTTCCCAGTTTTTAAATTGTCTGATGTTTACTACATTGTAAAATAGTATTTGAAGGCAAAAAATGCCAACTTTAAGAAGAGTATTGAAGCTTCGTAAAACGGGCTATAACAAATCTGGTCGGGTAAAGTAATGCATTTATTAATAGTGTTGGTACATGTATTTGTGTTTATTGGGGATATCAATTTCCATCGACAACATGTTTTTAGTTATACATAAACAAAGTAGGTTCAGATTGAAACTAGTGTTTTACAGTTTGATAATATAATGATAGGCCACTATGTATTCAGAAATATTATCATAGGGCAGGGGGGCCAATTTAAAAGGGCATCATTAACCTTTTACCCCATGCTCCGACGCCCCTGTCTATGTATTTTAACAAGAGGAGTGGGGATTATGGGGAGCACACTTGGAAAGTTGTATTGTACCATTATTGTAATTTTTCTTATTATAATAATTGCTCAGAAAATGTCGGTAACAGATAGCTGTGGATATTTGTGTAATAAAATATATACTCACATTGGAATATGTTTAACTAACATTATTTATGTTATTAAACAAACAAATTACACCACTGTTAGCATTTTTTTAATGATTTTATGAATCCCGTTTTATATTTGTTTCGTGGTCCCAATTGTGCACATCAAAAATGGTGGGTTGATTCAAGTAAAACAGTTAAGTGTGGCGGCAATACATTTATAATAAATATGTTATGTGAAAATTTACACATTTTAAAAATATCACAAATAACTTTTATTTAATAGAGCATTTTTTAGCTTTTTAAAAATTGGGTTGTATATTCTCCAATATTATTTTTGTTTCAAAAGCTATCAATTTGTTTTGCTAATTCAAAAATATAGTTTTTATGACGTTAGTAGTAAGAATACTATTGATTTCAGTTAAATGCAGTAATACAATTGGTTAACTAAAGAATATTTGGAAATGGGCCTAACCACGGGCAACGTAAGGGACAAAACACTGTGTTTTTTTATTTAAAAATTTCTCGGATAAATTATATTCGATTTAGATAAATTTTTAATATATTTAATTGTGAAAAACATTCCAGAGTATATAAGTTATAGAAAAATAAGTTATGGGATAATTGCGCTATATAGCTACGTAGTGATATATTTAAATACATTAAAAAATATATTATTTTTAAAAATTATTTCAAAATATCAATAGAAAAGATTATTGTGTTATAAGAAACTATAATTAAGGGTAATTTTCATTTATTATAAAAATACGGTAGATGTTGCAATGAAATTATTTTAATAATTATTTTAATTGAAAATAGAAAAAGAGGGAGTTGTATAGTATAACTCATTATTTTTTCTATATATAACACCCCTGAATTGGTACATAATGTCTGCAGCGCTCAGGACAATACATACATGAAATACAAATAAATTTGTACAGAATCAGATAACAAATAAGTCGGTCTAAAATATTAGGCGGACTTTAAATTCAAATAAATGAATTAACACAATCTGTATTAAACGTATTTGACCGAATCTCTATAAACAATTGAAATATAAGATAATTACTAGATAATTTGTGTACAATGTGGAAGAAATAGAAGATAGTAGAAACATATATTTCGATATGTTTAAACACTATCGTTATATAAATAAATATAATATAATTAAATAAAAATATTAACTTTATTCATTCAGATACAAATATTGCTTATTTCCATTAAGTATATCCTGGACACTCCATCGGAAAACATAAAAAACAGCTAACGTATAAAATATTATCAGTAAACTAATATCTATAAATTCAGCACGTCATAACAGCGTATAAATCGAAATAACTTCAACCAATATTATAATAGACTTTAAATTTTGAGTTTTAGAAATTGTGAAGATTAAATGTCTACATAAATTGTTAAAACATTGTATATTCATATAGGCTTGCATTTAAAGAAAAAATTAAAGATACAATTAAGTAATTATTTTGCTCACTTTAATCAAAAACACTTTAAATATATAGAAAAGTGTTATTAACATTTAAAACGTTTTGAAAATTTTGCATTACAATACTAATGTTCTAGATACAATTAGAATTATATTCTAATATATTGATTATTTAATGTAGTTATTATTTATTAGTGAAATTTCCATTTATTAAATTAATATATATTGTAAATGGATACTACTTATACATATATTAATTAGTATGTGCCAGTAATACTTTTTAATTGGTCACTTTTTTAATAAAACCAGTTAACTTTTGCCATATAGCCATATAAATAAATAAGAAAAGTTGAAACAAGGATGAAAACTCGTGGGAAAATATATTATCTATTGTTACATTTGGACGGTTACGACAGTTGTTGTGCGTAACATAATTATGAAATATAATAATCAACAGTAACTTAGTGAAAAGTTTGCTATACAGTATATTAAAATATATAATATTAATAATATTTATATAATAATATATATATTACAGTTGTCATTATAATATTTAAAATTATTTATTTTAAAATTTAAATTATGTATATTGTGAAAAATAAGAAAGTAATCAAATTCCAAATGTTTTTATTTTATAGTCGAACGCAAGTACATAATTAACCACAAACATTTTAAATTAAAAGCTTCCAACTGTTTGGATTTTATAGTCCAAGTACATAAAGGCAATGTAACCACAAACATTTATAATTAAAAGCTTCCAACATGTTTGAGATTTTTAATTTTTCACACTTTGCTGCTGAGAGCCATAATATATCTTTAAAGTTAAAACTATTATTATACTATTTATGAATTGTGTAACATAGGTACTGACAACAATTTGTTAAGAATATATTTATTAATAAGGATGTCATCGCATGGTCATATTACTAAAACATAGTATTATATTAAAAAAATCATATTGCTCCACTTGTGTGTTTGCATGTGTTAAAGTACAATGTGCACATAATATAATAATATGCAATTATACTGTACTATTTCTAAGAAATTTGTTTTATAGTTTAAATGATTTGTTAATAATTCTATTCTAAAACAGAAACCAATTAAATTAGGAATTAAATTATATGTTTATTCAAATTTTACTTAATTCTATTCTTTCTTTACGGGCATTAAACTATAGGGTTATATAATTGTAACCATTGTAACATTCAATATTCGGATTTTAGATTGTAATAAGAACAGCACGTTGTGTTAATTATATTTGTCCAAATGTTGTGTTAATAAATATATGATCTGCAGAAAAAAAGTATCCTTTAAAAATTTGATCAAAAATATAATGAAATTGTTCATTTTAATTTGTTAGGTTCATAGGTGATATAATTTATATAATTTAATTATATAAAAAAATACATCTTAAGATATAATTAACAATAATATATATATATATATTTGTGGTAGGTACCTTCTGGTATACATTATTTCTAAGAGTGTAAGAAATATATTTCATAAAGCAAATGCCAAGGTAATTTTGTATTTGAAAGTTAACATATTGACCATGTTAGAATCAAATTTTAGTTATATTTTATACAGTAGTGTGAATAGTATTATTGTACATTTTTTAATTATAAATTGTAAATACTAGGTGTACTTTTTTAAATTACATCTAGCCTCGATGACACGCAAAATATTGCAAATAGATATGCAATACAAAATTTGATCATTATAAATTAAACAAATCACATAATAACATTATGTTATAAATAACAATTGACTCATTTTGTGTCCATTTTTTTCCAAATGAATTAATTATACTGAATTTACATAATGATAATATTTTTTATTCTGTATATTATTTTTACTGTTCTGTCTATTCATTATTTAATCTAATAATTTCTCACACTTTTTCTTAAAAATCTTGATTAGATTAATTGCGGCAATACTTTTCATTGCGATGCGATGCGAGAACTTCACTAATCCAAATATTGATACAACAATTTACTGCATTGCTTATTTGCTAACTAATTAGCAATTAACTAATTTAGCCCTTTTAAATCCAAATTAAAGAAACTTAACTGTGTTCATTATTATCATTTTATTTATTGCAGGGATATCAATATAGCGATATTATAACTGATTATACCTATAAATATTTATCTAAATATTATATTGTCAACTTTATTGTTAATAATTTTAATAAAGTAATATGTGATATGGTATGTAATTTAACAATGACCAACAATGATATTTAGCCAAATATAGTTGAGCTGTCCCTACTAAATTGTATTTTTATTTACTTAATTATTTTATTGCATATTTATGATTATTTAAATTATTGTTCCCAAAAACGTTAATTGGTCAAAAATAAATTCGGCATAGTTATTATTTTAAGACTAGCACATAATTAATAGATTGGTAGTACAGCGTACAACTTCTATAGAAACCAACATATAAATGTAAAACACATAAAAGGCACTGCTTATAAGTAATAAAATAAGTAATACGTATATTTTAATTATTCTTAATAGAAATGATATCGTATTAAGAGTTCATAAAAGCTATCGTATATAAATCTGTACAAAGCGCTTTACGACCGTCACAATAAAAATAAAAACAATTCCAAAGCATTAACAAAAATTACAATAATAATCGCACAAATTGCCAGATTGACTTATATATATATATAAACCGAAATAATATATAACAATATTGCATTGATACTCATTTACATAGTTGTAACAGACAACAACGGATTGAAGGCAGTCGAGGACTGGGCACACAGGGAAACCGGAACAATACATGGCGTCACTATCGCTGAGGAGCCAGAACATCTAACTGAACTCGAGTGCAGCGGGGACTGTTTCACGGGGTGCGTGTTCTCATCTCTTCGGGAGGAAGCAACAGCACCACCACCGGCGGCGGCGCCGCTAGATGCTGCTGCTACTGCCACAGTCTGCGGACTGTGCTCTAACACCGGCTGTAAGGGGATCCTCTCACCGCCGCGCTGCAGGGACGCCGCACGCCGCACCTTACGCTGCTCCCGTGCTCGCTCCAGCTGCCGGCGGCGCTCCTCCCGGGGCCAGTAGCGGCCGAGTTTTACCTCGCTCACGGTTTCTTCGTCGGTTGTGACTCCGGCGGTGCGGCTGTCCGCGGAGATCTGCTTTGCGCGCTCTTTGAGAATTCTACTTCTGAAGGGAGGAGAGGGATTTGGGTTACATTTGTATAAAAATAGAACTGTCAAAAAGTGGGAGGGGATAATTTATTAATATCCACATTTTAACAGTTCATTGCAAATAATTTTCTGAACTGAATAAAACGAAATTGTCCTATTCGCTTAATATCATTATCTAGTTCATATATACCCCAAATGTAAACTTTAGATCTTGTCAAACGTTATAGCTGCAGCCGACATCAATTTAATTACTTTCAGTGTAATTAAACAATATTTTAATCTACTTTTGAAATATATCATGGTATCTATTTACAGAATATAATTAATGAATGCGAACTATATTCAGTAGTAGCTCAATGGTAGGTAAAATAAAAATGACAAGTACCGGTACATAAAAAATAAACATATATTTTTGTTTAGAAAATTAGGTAAGTCAATCACATCACAGGGAACAAATCCCATAAATTTTATTTTCAATTTGTTTAAATGATCAAAAACATATATTTAGGCCATTGAAGATTTCAAATATGTCCGTTATATGCTTTTTAAACTATAGGCTTATGCGATGCAAGGAAGTATTAATATAAATGATTCCCACCACTAGGCATTATTTCCTGTATACTAAAATAGTTGTTTAAAATTTTTTATAAACATTATAAAAGAATGTATGCGATGTAAAAAATACAGAAAAAAAAAAAAAAAAAATGGCAGAATGTAAAATTAACGAAATTTGTTATCAAGTCTTCAATTTGGTAGATGAATTTGTTAATCGCTAAAACATTATTTTAATTCCTTTTAATTAAAATATATAAAATGAATTATTTTAAAAGTTTTTGACACTGACACATTTAATAACAGGGATATATAGTATTTAGAAAGGTTAGAAATTTTTGGTAAGAGCTAATAAAATTAATTAAAATGAGAATACTTCTTGCAAACTAATAACCGCTTTTAATTATTTAATTATTTCGTATAAATAGAGTAAATATTATAAAGGAAGTTTTTATTATTAAATCAATTTGATTTGTTTTTATTTATATTGAAATCTTGTTTATAATTAACAGTAAAACGTACTTGATGTAATTTTCTGCCTAGCCTTTCCTGATAAAGATAAAATATAAATTAATTTTCTGCATATTAAATATGACAAATTTTACCCAGTGAAACAAATCATGAAACTAATTTATTATTTTACCATTTATACTTTTTGAAGAATACCTTATACGTAAAGTATACATATTATTAAATATAGGCTTATTGATTGTTGCTAACTATTTACATCAAAATAGTTGTTTAAATATTTATATTTATATCAGAGTTATTGAGTTATGGAGTAAAACATGTATATAGAAAAGAAAATAAATTACATAAATAGTCACCAAAATTAGAAATATATTTGTTTGTCTTACCGAACAGGTCTCCTCGTGATGTACCGTGTACCGTCCGCCCTCCTCTTCACAACCCACTCCATAGGAACATCCGTCAATGGCCCCTTACTCGGATCACCCTCGTTATTGTTGTTGTTGATTACTGTAGACGTAACTCGCTGTTCCTCGGTGGGATCGTCGCCCGTCAGCTTCTTCGTGTTCCGCTCCAGCCGCCGGCGCAGCATCAACTTCTCCTGGAAGACTTTCTGCTGTAGTCGAATTGTGCGCTCCAAGTTCACCGGGGTTGTGTACATAATTTCTGTGTAATTTAGGTCCCCACCGTTATGGAATCCCTCGCCGGACAGCAGTGAAGCTGAGGCATAGTAAGCCGCCGCTTCTTCAGCTCCACCCTCAGAACAACCGTCCAGCAGTAGGCTAGAGTCCGACAGGAACCCTGGGATCGCCAATGGTGTGTCGTATAGGTGGTAGACCTCCTCGTCATCGCAGTCATCGTGGTTCTGACCCGGCCCACCGCGGGGTGAGAAGAAGTTGGCCTCGAGACGGGTCCCCATGCGTGGCACCGGTCTGGCAGACCGACCCAGCGAGGGCGTTGGCGGGCTGTCCGGGGAGGAGTCGAAAGCTGCGTTGTTCCCCATCAGCCACTCGCTAACACCGAGATGCTTGCGGAGCAGGTCATCGCACTGGACACGGATCTGCTCCATCTCACGGTTGAGCTGGGCGAGCTCCTGCTCCAGGCTCATTGAGTTGGAGACGGTGGCGGATGCTGTAGCGGATGCGTTGGTTGTGGGGTCCAGGTTTCTGAGGGGAGAGGAGGACTGAGGGGGGAAGGGATCATAAATGAGAAATAAGGTTCGTGTAATAAATAATTACTTTGTAATGAATTATATGGAATAATTGTCCAGGTGTAATTAACTACTTTTCATCGAATTTTGTTTAAGTTAGTGATGGAAAATGGTACAAAAAGTATATTCTAATATATATGATATCCGTGTTAATTTAAACATCAAGCATAAAAAAATTAAGTTAATATACAAAATATAAATTGTTGTAAAGGAATTAATTCAAGAACATTATTTGATAAACCAGGGAAATAGTCATAATTATCCATTATACTGCTAATATAACACATAACTAAAAATTATTTTTTGATATCAATATATTGATATCAAGAGGAGGTATATATATAAGAAGAAGTAAATTAATTGACCTAAATAAATGTTTATAACACTAGCCGGATGAATGCTGGATAAGATAATAACCATTATTTTTGTATTTGCATCATTTAGATTTTACAAAAATATTTTTCGAGTTCATTTCAATTTATATGAGGTATTTTATATGATAGAAGTATTATAATTTGTCTACAATGATAAAATAAGCATTAAATATCGACGATTACTTTGCTGCACTAATTCATATTACAGTAAAAATTATATCGTCTCAAAATAATTATCCTACAGCTAATAAAACGAAATGTAATGCATAAAAATATAGAACAATTTATTATAATGGTATGTTAGCCTATTTTATATGTGATAAAAAGGATATATATTTACTCTTATCAATTAGGTCTATATTTCAGTTTCGAAATTGAAAAATCTTTGACCTCATAAGCCTTTTAAAGAAAACTTTAAGAATTAAAGTTACTTTTTCCTTTTGACAAAAGACCTTATCGTTTTGATTTTTTATGGTCACAACTGACAAAACATGAAATATACAGTCCGAATTGATTTTACCCGCTATTTATTCCGAATAATTTAGAAGACAGAAGACGGTTTGAATCTGCATAAAAGACAAAATACAAGACATAATATACAATGCAGCTTGGGAAGAGTTCACTCACATCAATCATTCGAGGGATCAGGGATGAAGGCTGTGGGGCACTATCTTTGACTGCGGTCCTGGCCTGTCCCTCTTGATCAAACCCAGTTAAGAACCCAGTCGGAATATTGTGAGACTCATTAACTGCCTGAAGTGAAGGAAGGGTGCGAATTGAGCTTATTAATGTAATAATATTCATATAATGATTACTCAAATTTGTAAACGTATATTTCATGTTTTGACCTAATTGGATGACTTTATAAGGGCAATCATTTATTGTACAATATATTTCCAACATTGTCATTTCTGAATAAGGTTATCTGTAATTTTAGTACAAATATCTATTAAATGCATTTTGAATTCTATGTAACAATATTGTTACTATATGGTACGGTACAACTTTAAAAAATAAGGAGTTTAAAAGACGAAAAGAAAGAGTATTTCGCAAAAATATATTTTTTTAAATAGAAATGTGAGATAATTCAATAAATAATTTTTTGAAAATATTGAATAAAATGATTGCTCAAATTTACTATTCAAATTTCGAGAATACATTATTATCTGATTTATAAAGATATCACATAAACTATCAAAGCGTAAAAACAGAAGCAAAAACGTAAAAATAATTTTTTGATACGAATAAATGATTCAAATATTAAATATTTTTTATGTTTTTTTTTAATAACTGTGCATATCATTTTAAATTGACTTTACGAAATTAATTTATATATGTTTCAGCAAGAGATTATTTAAAAGTATGTTAAAAATGTTTAATTTAAATTTATATAAATAATATGAATACGAAACATATCTTTGAACGAACGCTAATTACATCTAATTCAAAATAAATAATATACATAAAATAATGTATAATTCATTTTAAATACCTAACTAATTATAAAAAAATATTTTGACTGTGCATTTTTTGGTGTTTGTACGATTTCATGAGTAACTTATAAAATAAGTCTTACTCATAAGATTGCACATCATTATGCTTTATATATATTTAAAGAATATTCTGATATAAAAAAAACACTGAGCAATCTTTCTTCACAGTTGCCTATATTTAGTAAATCGATAGCTTTTAAAGCTGGTATTTAAATCAAAATTCCCCGCAACACGCACGGATTTACGTCTCAAAATTGTCTTTATATTTCTAGTAAATTGGTAGCATGCATCACTTTGTAGGTTGACTTAAAATGGCAACGATGTGAATGAATAAATTAGGTTTACAGATCACTAATACTTCAACCGAAGCCCATGTTTACTACATTGACGTTAAATGCGATCGGAGCAAAATTCAGTTGTCCTGTCCGTTCCCCCCCTCCCCTTCCAATTGTGTGCGAGATTGGGCATTTAAATTTCACGGAGATATAGGCGAGCTATTTTATGGGACTGTAAATGTCAGATAAGAACGTCGAGAATATTTGTTTATTGTACTCGAAGTCTGATCTGTCCCTTACACAATAATAGAATAAACCGGGAATGAGGAATATTTTTTAATTGAAAAGTGACCGTGAACCATTTCAATGTAGTAGAAATATCAGTAATGTGAGAATAAGAAATAGTGCAAAATCAATGTTATTTGAAAATCATATTATTTAGATATGCGAGAAGGTTATTTTCAATTACATTTAATAGTATATCAAAACGACTCTGATGTACATCATGCTTCATCAGAGTAACTACTGTATACCACCAGTGAAGATACGATAAAATGATTATTAATTTTATAGAAAAAAAGATGCGTAGAGAGAGGGGAGATGGCAGAGATAAACGTCAATCTTATACCAATATATAATTATAAGTTGTTTGTTACGTAAAAATATATAAGCTAGTGATGTCACCCAAGTTAACAAACAAATATCAATTAAAAATGTCTATATTTTTATGCGTCATTCTGCATATTATAAAATGCACCTATCTTACACTAAGCTTGACTTATTGCCCAGCTTGTTAACACAACTTCTACATTTTCAGATATCAATCAACGGCTATTGGAACAATCTGTTTGACTTGTAAGTATAAATATATACAGGCTAAATGGAAGCTGACTGAGATACAGACAAAAATCATGGGCTCAGGAAAGGTTGTATAATGTGTAAATGTGTGATATATAATATACATCATGCATAGATAGAAGAATATAATACGACACTGTAACATGTTCTACTTAAGATATCGAGGGATTGTCTGTCAATCAATGTTAATCCGGTGAGGCTTGTTTATCCTCTCCTTCCCAAGACGAACGTCAACAGTTCCTCAGACTAAAAAGATTCAGCTGGAACTATAGCTGAATTTATGGCACAAGATAGAGCTGCCTCACGACAATATTATACCAATGGTGAGACATTGTGGTGATACATACAGACGCCATAATGAATAAAATCGTAATGTATATAATTTATAAATAAAGCGATGTTGTTAAATGAGTATATAAATGACAGACTATTGACAAATTTCATAAAAAAATCAACAACAAAAAATGAACATCTTTAAGACATTATATTCACATATATTTATGAAAAAGTAACATTTACAAATGTTTGATAATATAAAATCATTATCATGAAATGTGACGTACGTAATGCAACTTACAATCTGAGAAGTGAAGTACCTAAAAATACAATTTTTAACCAATAAAAACGAATGAACCTTTATACAAGTATTGGATCAATACGAGATAAAAATGACGAATTTATTATATACGGAATGTTGAACAAGCACATTTTCATTGAATGCTTGTAACTTAAATAGTATACTATTTTAGTCAGACGTGTTTCTTATACAATAAAGAAAATAATATGATGACTCTCCAACAGAAAAGAGTAATATTCGTTATTTTAACCTGGCTAAGTTTGTGCTTTGGTTATCCATCCGGTGGACCTGACAAAACTTGCATGGACATGATGCCCAAGCATGGAGCACTGCCGCAGACTGATCCGCCGCCATTTTCCATATCACTTTCGAAAGAAACCTACAATCCGGGTGACACCATAACAGTGACTCTGAAAACAAGTTCTTCACAATTCCTCGGTTTCATGGTTGGTGCTCGAAGAACGTCTGGAGATATTGAAGCGGTTGTCGGAAATTTTATTTCATGGCCTAATGACACTGCAAAAGGTGTTACCTGGTACGCAGATCCACCCACTGATAATAACTGTATAACTCACAAATCGAATGTGCCTAAATCAGATATGCATCTTATTTGGCAGGCACCATCCACTACACTCGGTGACGTCGTTTTTGCCTCCCCATTTGTGGAAACTTTCCACAAGTTCTGGTCCAACGTCACGTCAACTATTCTAAAAGCCAACATGAGGCCAGCAGATACTTTGTTTGCGTCTTCCGTAAATCATACCATGTCAAAGTTGCGTGTTGGAGAGGGTTGTGGTGTCACCAAGGGTTGTGTGCGCTACCCGAGCATTTGTACCGCCACGGACTGTGATGTGTTGCTCTCTTATTGGTTCAAAGAAGACGTTGGTGTTCATTTTGAAGTGGTGTCTACTGGTGCTGATTATGTATCAATTGGATTTTCGCGCGATATCAAAATGGGTGAGGATGAGACGGTGACTTGTACCTGGAAATCTGGAGTCCCGAACAGTGTTTCAATTCAACATGGCTATAATCCATCCTATTTTAATGAACGTCATCGAATATTAGGATTTACTAACCTTGCAATCACCCGTATTGGTGCCAAAATTTTTTGTCGGTGGACACAGCCTATCATCTCCAACATCAGCAAAGATGGAACTGAAAAAAACCTTGTTATGTTCGATTTATCCAAACCATGGTACGTTCTACTTGCTCATGGTGACATTTTCCCTGGCTCAGCTGTCCCACAGAAGCACATAGTATTACCAGCTATCTCAACCACCAAAGTCAATTTTTCATCGACTGAAATTGTAACTGCTGCATCCCTCCCTTTGCTCATCAAAGTACACGGGATTCTCATGTTAGTAGCATGGTTGGCATTGGCCAGTATTGGAATGGTCACTGCGGAGTTCTTCAAGGACCGATTCGACACTCTCTGTCTCAACATGAAGGTCTGGTTTCAACTCCATCGTGTGCTGATGTGTTTTGTCTACTCAACTTCAGCAGGAGGAATTACCTGTATATTTGTCTACCTGAAGAAATGGTCCGATGATGCCACTGTACATGGAGTGGTTGGTTTAGTCGCATTGGGTCTGGCTACAGGTCAAATTATTCTTGGCTTGAGTAGGCCTGGCCTGGAGTCACCTAAAAGGAAATACTTTAATATCCTTCACAGAATTGGCGGTTACACGACGCATGTGCTGGCAGCGGCATGTTTGATTCTGGCGACTTTCATCCCAATACTTCCGATAGGTCTCCGTGTTAATGCCCTTAACATTTTTATTGCATGGATAATTTTTGAAGTCATTTGGATGATCATATCTTTTGTTGTGAAAAGTTGTTTGTCACCCCAAAATCGCATCTTCATAAGAACGTCTTTCGCGGTAAATTCTAATGAATCACAACTGAGCACCTTCACAACAGGAATTGAGGAAAAAAGGAATAGAACTATTGCTGCCGTTATTTATGGCATTTATGTCCTTACGATTGCTGCGTTTCTTTCTGTGATTATAGCATTCATTTTATCTTTTTAAAAATGTACGAAGTTCATATATTAAATACAATTTATTTAAATATAAAACAGAAAGATGAACAGTACGGGTATATACATTGGAGAATTTTCTTTGATTTTAAAATGTTATTAAAATTATCAAAATATACATTGTTTAAGATATTCCCACATTTTATATATATAACAATGTTACTTTTATATCAGTGTTATACTTTTGTTAAGTGTCACCATTTCTATATAATTTATTATTTTTAATCAAATGATATACTATTGATCAATATTATTAAATTTTGACAAATAATTATATTAATTTCATAATGAATACTGTAAATGTTGTTATGATCATCACTTGTGATGATTTTCTATTACGATTAAATAACAAAACGATATTAAAAGAATGTTTGTCTTTTGATAAGATAGTTGTATTAATATATAATAATAGATGACGCATACATTATTAATGCATTAATTATTTAAAAGTTATGATTTGTCCCAAAATAGCTTACAAAATGTTAAAAATATTTCCTCGAATAATTGTTTCCAATAACAGCACCAGCCCTTATAGTGTATTATAGGCACGTACACGAACGGAGCAATGACATAAAGGCATGTTTGTTATGGGAGTCTGTTAACAAGCTTCTGACATTTCATTATTGTCAACACTTGGTGTAGAAGACCGAGAGAGGGTTTCCGTTCTGGGTACCTACTGCGGAAATGTCCAATTTACTACTTTTCAACTGTCACTGCATTTTCAACATCTCAACTTTGAATGACGCTTTTCCCGAGATATACAAACGATTAGAATAGTTTAGAAAACTGGGAATTAGCAGTATTGGGAGCATATATATACCGTTTCATACATTTACTATCTTATATGAGAACATGGTTAATCGATCTATTGGTTAACTTTATTTCCGATCATATTGTAATACAAAAGATCAACACGGGAAATATAATCAGAATACAGAGACATAAAAATTAATGTATAAAAGAGTGAAATATTCACAAGAATGGTAAGAAAATAACCTATTTGATTCATTATACTATGTATTATATACAGCAGCGGATCGAAGTAATGGGGTTTAGGGGGTTTCAACCCCCCCCCCCTTGGGCTAAGACAAAAAATGATATTACTTTTTGTCAATTTATATTCACATATTTTAAAAATAAATCATAAACGAATCTTAAAATACAATATACTCGTATACGTGCATTACATCAATAACATTTTCTATAGATTTTTCTTGACACGGGTTTATGTTGAAAATGTCGGTATAACAAAGACATGTAATTTTTATGTTCTGATTTCCGAACATTTTAAACTGCATTAGGTAAAATTCCTGCTTTAGAAGATAAAAGAATTCATAGATGATTATTTTAAATACCTTTAGATGCATTCTGAGTTATAAATCACAAAAAGTTTCGGCGTTACACGCTGATATAGCGACTCAGCTAACCGCCTCGCTAGCTATATGCAGCAGGGTATATATCCGACCCTGGTATATATGCTATACAATATACTAGGCTATATATTATGTCATTGGAAAATACAATATTGTCTTAAATTGTTTTTATTCTAAGATTTATCTTAGCCACGGTGCACAATTTTTCTTAGCCACGATGCACGATTTTTATTCATTATATATAATGCATAATGTCAATCGGTAAGAAATTATGTTGTTTATGATGGGTTTAAATTAGAGTTTAAATAAATTTGTATATGTGATATACTATTGATAAAAACGTACTGTATGTAGCATATGGTACATAGATAAGTATCGTTTTAACAACGTTAAGGAAAAAATGTATTTACGAAGCGACAATGCGTTATAAAAAATATTATAGACTCTAATATATAATACTAACCAGTGAAAGTTATATATATTTTAAAGTTTTTTTTAATAAAATTGATAAAACTACAAAGCAAGTAAAGCGTTTGAAAAATAGTATCCGCGTTATTGATTAATGTACTGAAATGCTCGTAGCAGTATTTTTTTATAATCAGAGTGGTATGTTATATATATGCTAATTAAATTTTCACGCGTTCACCTAATATAGTCGGTATAATATAAAGCAAGTAAAATATCCAAGATTGAAAAATGGAATAAATTGAATTAATATATAATCAAGGCTGAAAATATAAGCCTGAGGGATGATTCTGAGACACATAGACACCAAAAAATGTGTGATGTGCGTTTGGTGTGGCAGTGAATACCTTTCAAGTCAAAATTTGAAAATATTCCAAAAATGATATATTATTGCAGATAGTATACAATTATCTGTAATGGTCAATCAAATATTGAAAATAATTGGTAAATCAGGTTGAATAATGTACATATGATGTAGGCCATATGATCTATGTTGCCGGTTTGTGTCTATATACTGTGGTCGTGGGTTGGGAACAGATTCGAACCTCCCTCAGACTCTCCCATTTATTGGCAGCTAAAATGGCCAAGTGTACATACACTCTCAATTATAAGAACATATATATGTAGAGGTTTTACAGAATATCCAAAAACCACTTATTTAAAAAATATATTTAATTGGAAATATAGCCTGCATCTCTTTTTGACGACTCTTTTCTGATTTTGGAAACCCATTTTGCAAAGTCCTAAGTGTATCTATCTCAGTATATGCACACAAAACACCATAAAAAACAAAACAAAAATAACCAATATCTTTGTAACTTTATTACAGCTAAGGTTAAAGATTTTTTAATAAGTAAGCTATACGTATTAAAAAAAGTTGAAACGATACGAAGCTCCTTTAACATATTATAAGTGGTGATTATATCTTGATCTGTCCAATACATACCTTGGACTTGTGTCGTGCCAGCAGTAGGTCGGCTCGAAATCCCGAAGTTCTCAGCAGAAGCAGGGCCTGGCCATATGAGAGGATCTCTTCCCCGTTTATGCGCAGGACCTGGTCCCCCACCTCAATGCGTCCATCAGTGTCGGCCGGAGATTTCGTTAATACCTGTCAGTGTACGATGGATAAGGGAAGAACAGTTGATTCAATGTGATGTGATATATATATACATACAGTATATACTATTTTCTATTATTATACTATTTTGATATAATGCGATATGTTTTACACTTAGATATTTACATTTAACTATACATGTTGATTTAGGGTTGATTGGGCATATTGACTTGTGTAGTGTAAAATCGATAGCATACATATCTATTAGAAGGGTTTCGTTTGAAGAAAACAAATATATTATGCGAAATAATATGTGACTTGTATTACAATTTGTTTACAATAAATCTACCAAAATCTTTAAATTTACCGGACATATTAAAGGTTAAAAATATGGTACGTTAATGGTTTTAGCAAATTGACTCATGATAATTGATATATATATATAGATTTATATAATAAATTTTGAATTCTGTTAGTCATATTTTAAATGGTATACACATAAAAAATACAGCTTGCATTGCATAGATATTAAACTACTAAAGTTAGCACACTAAAATTGCACACTAAAGTTAGAAATCTACGCTTTATAAATATAATTACTAGTTAATTGTGTCATTCACTTTTTTATGAAATTTTTAATTTAAAATTCACTTTTTTTGATAAACAGATTTTCTGTAAATTTTCTAAGTCAATATAAACGTTTTAAATATATTATTTTGTAACATAACTTACTACTAATCTTAATTAATTATACGAAAAAATAAGCACGTGCTGCAGATTTGATGTAAATTTGTAGTAATAAATTTACATCACATCTGCAGCAAGTGCTTATTTTTTCCTATTTATCCCTAAAATGCTGCACAGAGCAAACCACCGTTTCATTAATTAATTATTTATCAGTTTAAATGAAATATGTTCCTTTAATACAATACATTTTCTTAAATGTATTTAAAGCCACCATTAAGAACAAAAATATATAAAACTCATGAAATTATTATATTTACTAACGGATGATTTATGTTTTTGGTTGCATGACATGTTTTAAAATACTTAATTATATATTGAAAATCACTTTTATAGTTAAAATATATATATATATATATCTATATAGGGGATATAAATATTCAAAAAGTATAATCACAAATCCATAGTTTTTTTAATTTTGTTAATATTATAAAAAGGCCCTTTTATTTATTTTAATGATCACATAAAGATGATTATTTTGTTACTATTTCAAACTGTTAGTTAAATTATTGTATTTGAGTAATTTTTTTATTGACAAGATTTTAATATAAATATACAGTACATTGCAAAAAAAATTATTGTAAAAAGATATATTTCAATTCGATATGGATAAACATACAAATTACATTTAAAGTTTAAAACACAATATAAAAAATAAGAAATTTTGAAATCAAAATTAGTTTAATGTTTGATTTTAATTAAACATCTAAAAATACAATACAAATACAATCATGACTTAGGATGTTAAATTATTATATAAGTTATATTGAAATCATATATATCTGTATGAAACTATCTAAGTGATTATGACCGTTTATTACCTATTTACCTATTTATTATTTCGGATTCCCATATTTGATACAACATTAAAACTGAATCTAATCCTTTGTACATAATTATGTAAACCTGGCGTCACATCCTTATAACAAATTTTCACAAGGATGACATCTCCGTTATTGCATGAAACATTTTGAATGAACACTGAAATATTTTGCTCTCAGAATTGATACCAACTGAAGCAAGAGGAGTCTCACCTGCAGTCACTGTGTTGAAAAGAATAATTAAAAAGTCCTATATTGATTGTTTCCTTTTGTAGACGTAAATGTGGGGGAGGGAAGCTTGCTCTTCAAAGAGGGGCTTGCGCTCCAGGTACAGGAGAACGTCTTTTGTTCGTATTTGAAATAATATTTTATCGTCAATTTTTTTTCGCTTTTAATTTGTGTTTTACAGTTTCGGTTTCATAAAGGACTAATGAGTATGCGTGTAAGTCGTTGTGAAGTCGGGTCTCTCGGTTGAGTGATGTAAGCAAAATACAAGAAATAAAAGACCGATATAGCCTGCCTATATGATATTTATATATATATATATCTAGAGAGAGTCGTGTGATACAGGGATTAGGTACTCTACCATAAAACAGAGCTGATTAATGAACTAAATTCACCATTCTGTATGTCATTTTTTATATATATTTTTAATTTTTAAAATAGTGTTAACTCAACCACATATTTTTTTTGTAAAAAATTAGTATAGTTAAACTATGTCATTTTAACTATACTAGTATAGTAGTACATTTAGAAGCGTATAGATTATGCCAATGTAACAATTTTTATATTTGTACAGTTTTGCATAAAATGTATGAATTATTTTAATGAAATATGTCTGATTAAAGTAATTATATTTTATTTTCATTACATTTATAGGCATAAAAGTCATGTGCATGGAATGTTTAAAGTGTATAACTATCTTGGCGGAATGAAATATAATTTTTATGCAATATGTTTAGTAATATAAATAGTTTAATCATGCGAAACGTAGTGAGTTCCGTCATTAAATGAATAATTATTAAATCATAACGAATCAATGATACATAAATAAAGAAGAAAAAATTCACCCTCAATAAAGAACATCCAAATTAAATCTAAGTGCTTTTAGCTTCCCTTCTCAAAATTACTTCTATGTTTCTTAAAAGGTTGATCTCTTTAGCATCAATTATTCGCTTCTACATTAGTCTATGAAACATACGGGATATGGATATAACTTTTTATGGTTTTCCTCTCTTGCTGCAATAAATAGGTTTCTTACATGAGGACGGTTTCCTAAACATTCAACTTACCGGGACCTTTTTTAAATGATATCCTTTTGATTAGAGATATTATAACAAAACAAGCATTGCATGCACGGTTAAGTAATCATTTGGTACGGAGAATAGTTATGTAGAATAGACCAGAAACCCGTCAGGAAGTTGAATACTCAGCAGGAGACCGCTTTAGACTATGATAATTTTTTGGAACACAACCATCGCTCATTTTATTAAAACGTAATAAAATTAGGATGTTTTTTTTGTACATTTAGATCAAAAGGAATACACAAAATTAACAAATTTTACTCGCGTGTAGTAATTCGTATTACAATTTATGTTAATCAGTTTTTATAAAGTATTGTACAAAAATACACACGAGAATAATACTAGATTAAAATATAAGTAACATTAATTTAATCATTACCATACATTAAATAGTTATGAGTTTATTGATTGATTAATAACAAACCATAAGTAAATCAAATTTCCATTACCAAATTAAATAGCTATAAAAAATTTTATACAATGTACATAATTATCAATGTAATTCTGCCTAATGTACTTGTATTGTTTGATCGTAGATAAAAAAGCAACATATGCAGCACAAAATGTTAACCACTTTGACATGTACAATTATAGTACTGTGGTCATTTTTAAAGAAAAGTAAGGATAACTTTTATCAGCTGATTGTGAATTAAGTTGTTTGACAAATATCGATTTTGAATAAGGAGACAGCTGACTAACCTGACTAACAAACACTTCAGCGATATCATCAAGGTCACCGCAGGGATAGTAGCAGAGTATCAGTCCAAAGTTTCCGAAAACGGTATCTCTTGTAAGGCAAACTATCTGAAAGAACATATTTTTTGGATAATGTGAAATTGGACAAGAAAAACTATTGCTTTTGTAATTTATCAAAATTATGTGAAATAGTATTTTATCAATTTTTATTTAAATAACGCCATCAATTCTATGGGGTGATTGATATTAGTTTGAGATGAGTACATCATTCATATTACATTATAAACATATTGTGTAAAAGAGAACAACTGATGTTATCACCTATCGTTTTTGTTTTTATTTACAATATGTAAAATGCGAATACATTATACATATATATTATTTATATTGATATATTTGTATATATTCTACATATTGCAGATATAGTATGTAATTTGCTTATATATATATATATATATAAATGAAACTAATTCTACATAAAAGATGCAAGAGGCACGACACCTTAGAGCACAGCCAGTAATCATTTTTTGTATTTTTTCTGCTTAATATTTTTTTTAAATTATGTTATAATAAAATAAATTGGCTATACATCAATAGATTCTACAATAAATTGTTTCACATGATTAACAACTTTTAAAATATTTCATACTATTAAATATATACAGTTAACATTTTTTATAACAAATTAGTTCCTAAAATTTCTGGTGTAAAAAAGTACCAATTTTGTTCGCAATGAATAAATTAGGATGTGAAGCAGGCCAGTTATTTAAGAAGAATATGACAAACAACAAAGAGAGAGAGAGAGAGAGAGGA
>JAUZND010000931.1:0-13805 GCA_034780555.1 Coelogynopora nodosa | reverse complement strand
AGGGGAGTTAACAGAAAGTCGATGAATTCGGCGATCAGTCTGGTTAGATGTGACACGTGGGCGACCTGATCTTCTGCGGGCTTTGAAGGATCCAGTTTCATTGAAACGAGCGACTGCTTTCTGAACTGCACCAACTGAGACTTCTATTTTCCTAGCTATTTGTCTGTAGTTCAGTCCATGATCTTTAAGTATAACGATTTGGGGTCGTTTTTCAGATGATAATTCCATTTAGCAAGGCAAAATGTGAAAAAATACGATGAAATTCAAGCCCTATATATAGCAATGAAATTTCAAAATCTGATGAAATATTTCATCACATTTCAAAATATTATATAATTTCTTTATATATCTTACATACTACTAATAAATACGGATTAATACATGTCTCAATAAATCATTATATCAAAAATATTATCAAAAATGGAAAATGTACTATTTTTTATCGGTGTATTTAGACTTTTGACCAGGATGGTATATATATATAAATAGTAGACCCTGGTAAAAAGTCAAAATAGGAAGAAATCAATCCTTATGGAGTTCCTTTATTTGGAGCGTTTTCTTTCGTGGCTTTACTTGTCCTGCTTTTGGGACATTTCTTTTTGGGTCCCTTCATTTTTGTCCTTCTATAATATAATTATGATGCAATTATTGTCATCTAAAAAGTGTATCTTTCTGGCTCATCCATTTCATTTAATAATACCAATTATTTCTAGGAGCCTCAAAACTCATTCTAGGATGCGATGTGTCTTAATCCTCAGTTCATTGATTCAGTCAGGATTAAGACAGATTGAGAGACATACATCAGATCCAACATTGTATGCAGCCAGATAACATTGGATCAGTTTGCAATACTATACACCTACCTGCCTTTAATTAAGCGTGTAATTATGCATTATCTATTATATATATTGCCGATGGTTAATATCACTATAGTCTATTCTGCCCACGTACGTACATTGTTCATATAGAATATAAAAGAAGAATTGAGAAGATTGAAAAACAGAATACTTCATAGTTCAGTCAGCAGACCAAGTTTGCATTGTCTTTTTAACGGCATAAATCTGTCATTGTTAAGGTCCATACACATCGCACTGCGTCGAAGGAAAAGTTAGATCATTTCAATCAACGTTAACTTCGCGCTAACTGTAAATAGACTGGGCCTAGTTAAACGTGTGTATTTCACTTTTTGAGGAGCCTCGCGACGCATCCTGCTTGGTGGAATAGGCCTTGACACTATATTGCTGTATTGCACCTTTATATTAGACAAATTACACAATTCAATTTTGATTAACATTTTGTAATTATATTTTACTGAAATGACCTACTTTAATTGTATTGTTTATAAGCTTTTATTCCAATCACTTGATATAATATAAATTTCATAAAGCATATTTTTATGATTAAAAATTTTTAAATAGCAAATATTCGATAAATTAAATGTTTCAATAAATCAATTTCATAAAACTGATAATTATTTTTTTCTTATATATCCACTGTGTGTTTTTTTCCATTTTAGTAATTATTTTTGTCAACTCAATAACTTTGCTAAGCTTATAATATGCTTACAAATAATAATCAATACTTAAGTAATAATATTCTTATAATCAATAATCAAATAATAATATTCTTATAATCGAAATCAAATAATAATAATCATATAATCAAATAGTAATATTCACATAATCAATAATGAAATAATGATATTCCCATAATCAATAATCAAGTATTAATATTCTTATAATCAATAATTAAATAATAATATTCATATAAACAAATAATGATATATTCACATAATCAATAATCAAGTAATTATATTCACATAATCAATAATCAAGTAATTATATTCACGTAATGAATAATCAAATAATAATATTCTTATAATCAATAATCCAATAATAATATTCATGTAATCAAATAATGATATTCACATAATCAATAATCAAGTATTTATATTCACGTAATCAATAATCAAATAATAATATTCTTATAATCAATAATCCAATAATAATATTCATATAATCAAATAATAATATTCATATAATCAAATAATAATATTCATAAAATCAAATAATCAATAATCAAATAACGATATTTACATAATCAATAATCAAAAAATCAATAACTATACAAATGTCGTTAGTTCTACGTTAGTGTGCACATACAATATAGTCTGCTGGAATTTGTTATCCAAATCAGTCCTCGAACATCAGAAAGACATGGAAGCTTCTCTCTTCTATCTTATACTACTAGTTGCATATCAATAAATATATAATTGGAGGTGTTATGGTACAATATATAATGATAAATTTAAAATAAAAACGCAGCAAAATTTATCAATTACAGTATAATAATTGAGAAATGAAAACAATTAACTAAAGATTTTACAATAAATTAATTTAATTTAAAAATAATTTTAAAAAATTAAGTAGAATTCGGACAATGGCCCAATATTTAGATTAAGGACATTAACATTTATGGTGTTACATAAGCCAATGTAATGGGACTCTTCGCATTTTTCAATCTAAACTGATACTAACTTTTTAATGTTAATATTTATTATTAAATAAGATGTTATAAAGTGGCACAATATCTGATACATAAGGTTATCAATATCATAATTTTAGCGTCAGGTAATGGAGCACTTTAAATCGTAAATGGTTGGAGACTCATTGCTTACACTGGATAAAATAACACTCAAAATCCTAATGTCCTTAGTTTAAATCCTAAGCAGCTTTGTCTAAGTGCTATAATATATTTTAACTAAATTCATTTATTGTAACCAAGGGCGTCTCCAGGGGGCAGGTATTGGTGGCCATCTGAAAAATTGTTTGGCACCCTTGAGCTAAAAAGTAGCTTTTTAGGTTTAAAACTTAACACTGTACATTTTCATATGAACCATGTTTGTAATTGTATCCCATTTACATTCATATCCTACTTCTGCTGATATGGCGCCATTCTGTAAAAGTTCCTCCCCCCCCTGTGATCACTACTAGTTATGATTTGAAAACAAAAACATTCTATGTCATGAGATCGTTGTTGTCTTCTTCCTGTGTGATAGTTCTGAGATTTGTAATCTTCGTTCGTTTGGTCAAATAAGCAAACATGCGCAATACTAGACTACAGGGAGTTTGAGATATTCAGGCTAATTTGCAACTTTGTAAATCAATTAGCAGAACGTACTTCATTTGTGGTTCCATTCTAGGTAGAGAGAGAAGAGAGGGGGCCTGAGAGCGACAGACACCTGTATGCCTATCTTCGTTTAATAAAAGTTACTATTTGGCTTTCATATCAGCTGTTTGACATCCTCCGGAGAGTGATAAAGTTGTGTTTAAGACATTCGAGTCACCTTTGATCTAGTCGAATGGGTTATTGAATGCTAACGTGTAGAGAGAGAGAGAGAAAGAGAAAGGACAAGGGTGAAGATCGGGTGGGTCCTTTACATTCAGTTCTCTTTAGAGTTACACCGCGCCTGGATTCTTTTCTTGTACATTCTAATCTTTGCAAGTGTCTTAACGTTGTTAACTATATTCTGACTTTTGTGATTACTATGCAGTTTTCTGGTGATTATGTAGCTGTATCGATAATGAAGAGTCTCTGTCGAGTTGATTTGGAATAGTGTGTATGGCAGGTATGAGAGTTGCAGGTAGTTGTAATGATGGTGTACTTCCGGTCTTGTATACCATTGTAATACGGACTGCATCTGTTTATAATACAGTTATACAGTCTGCGATATAATTAGACTGAAGATAATATACGAATATGGAAGCATTAGATTTTACACGTAGTTCTATTCCACCACGAAAACAAATAGAGTAAATGACGGACTAAATATGCAAACCTTATAATAATGTAAATTTACCTTAAAGAATTATAGTCACATTTTGGGCAACTTTTTTTGCATGTTACAGTTTAAAATCTTTCATTTGCTCACCCCTATTTTTCTTTTCAATCTCTTTGACTAGACAATAGAAAATGTATACTTGCTAAATTCAATGAACTCTATTAAATAGAATACAACAGTAGTAAAAAGAAATACTAACGAATTAAAATTGATCCAACCGCCTTGTCTGTAAAAATGATATATCGGGCTATTTATATATTTTTAATTGTTTATTGAGTACTACACTTACAATCGAATCATGGTGCATTTTATTTTTTTTTGAAATATAGTTTAACACAAATTAAAGTTTTTTAAAGAATATTTGTATTGTCTGTTAAGTTAAAATATACTTCTTTTTTTCTTGTATTCCAACTTTCTATTATTATTTATTCATGAATTTCATATGAGCTACTGAAATCATACAAGCATTTTATTAATCTAGTTATTTGTGAAAACAAATTAGTACTGACGCATGTCTTTGTTGGCGTAAATATTTATATATTCAATATATTGGCAAATATCATACTCGATACGTGGGAATTCAATCTCATACCTTGACAAATCAATACTTTAGAATTACTTGTAGTGTCGTTCATTGCGGTCATGCAAGTAATTATATTTTTTGACATTCTCAATTTTAACATGCGATCATTGTTCGTGTTCCTTTCTTAATCATTCAATTAAAATTTTATTTTCGCAGTCTCAATTCCATCCAACTATAATGATTGTCAATACACATTCTAAATCGATAGTTGACTTATTTTATTGACTAATTAATCGTTAATAGTTTCTAATTAAATTTGGTTACGCAGTCACCGTACTTTGGTTACAATCACCGTACTTTAATTACTTCTAGAGACACACAAACAGTGTCTCATAATTATAAAGTGAAATAATATACTTATTCACCTAGTCTCATATAATAATAGAAATAATATTATGTCAGTAATTACTAACTACAAAAATAGACATTCCTTCAATTTGATAGGTATTACAATACACCGTGTCAAAGCGTATATAACTTCATTGTCTAGAGAACTGCTCCTTAACACATTGCTGGCTGAGCACACAACATAGCCTCCGACAACTGACATCGGAGCACTTCAATTTTCTTATTAAAATATTGTGGCATTTTTGAAAGACAAACATACATTATTGATCTGTTGGTGTGTTTGTCTATCGCTCTCTGTCTGCTGCTCACACTGGCCTCTGCTATCTACATTTTTATTGGCCGTTAAGTTGTCTAATACACTATACTGTGTATTGATTTTTTCCACTGGTTCCTTTGTAGGCGTTTTGATTAGTATGTCAGATTACGTAAGGTTGTACACTTCATTATATGCTATTTGCTATTTGGATCTACTATGTTGAGTGCAGTGACCTCAGTAATATAATTATATGTTTTGTTTTGTGCATCTTATTAAAATGATTTTTCCTTAGAAAATATTCATCCCCGGATTATGTTACCTGGCTGAGATAACCTCATTTATCAAATTCATTCATTCGTTTTCTGGAATTATTTTCGGAAAGAAAATATTTTGGCTGTATAAAAAGTTAAATGTGAAATTTCTTGTCGACTTTATTAGGTAAGAAACAAATTATAAATGATACATACATTGAAAAGAACTGTGTGAGAAAATAACTATTAACAATTTAATAACGACGTCGACAAGCAAATGCTGTTTTTTCACTTCAAACTGTTTTAAATTTACATTCTAACTTACAATGCCTTATGTCATCTTTGATTAGCGTTGTTTAAAATGAGGGTTGTAATACAAAGTGAATTCATATTAAAATTTAATTTAAAATGAATAAGTTTAATTCAGTGTAATGAGTTAAATTCTTATTTTTAATTTATTTATTTTAGTGACGTTTCTTAGAAGGTCATAGTTAGTTAAATAAAATAGTAAACGGAAAATAATCGAGAATTTTGTGTAGTTGATTTCCTATTAGGAAAAATTACTTTGAATTATAGATTTATATTGTTTTACGAGTAGTTTAAGATAATTTATTATGGTATGTTACAATTTCATTTAAATGTAATATGGGTTCCAAAATTATTTATAATACTTTTTTTAATGTGTTAATTATTTAAAATAAAAGCTGACACGGGATGTTGAACATTCTGCAAAACCTACAAAAACATACTCTACTGTCTTAATACCTGGGTTTTTTGGAGAAAAATTCTAATTAATACATTTTTATCAATCGTTTAGTTCCAAAACTTTGTTATGTATTTTCGTAGTGTATCTTTTCTATTGGTATTCTATCAGTTATATACCTAAACCACAACAAAATAAAGAATTACGCTAAAATAGAGAAGTATTTAATTAGTTTTTAAAGCGCATCAGTTTTACATAATGTACTAAAATTTGTTATTATAAATATTGTACTAGAATTTATAGGTGTATAATTTTTTATTGAATATTTTTGTTTCTTAATAGTTCGGCAAAATTAAGGAAAAAGTTTGTATTCTGTTCGTCACCCTGTGATATGAGTCATACGTTTGTGCGCAGTCTGGTCTAGACTCTAATAAAAGCCGTGCTGTGCTCTCTTTTAACGAAGCTAGTTATGTAAACATTAAAAGTGCAGCCTCAAATGATTCCATTTATGGTGTTTGGCGTGGGTACCTTTGTAATGACCTACATTATACAAAAAAAAATCATATCATATTATCACTACATAATGAAACTATCAATACATTAAACATGTTCTAGATATTTGGTATCTTAACAAATTTCGTTATTTTTACTTATCGTGAATCCATGCAGATAGCAATCAATTACTAACCGTTCATTATGACAAAGCAATCTATAATTTACCAATCAATTTGTAGCCTATATGGTTTTAGATTTTTTCTAATGTGGTTTTTTCATTTTTAATTTATCAATTTTTACAATATGTTAATAAATGTTATTGTTTTAAGTACTGAGCTCTTTTGTTTACAGAACTCCGAATCAAGGACAATTATATTTGGTTGATATTGATTTAATTTATTTTAAAATAAAATAATGAGGCCTTAGTCTATAATGTGAAAGCCTTAAGTTATATAAACTTATTTGAAATTACACAGAAATAAATAACTTTATAAATGTGGGAAAATTTCAAAGGATGGAAACAACTGTTTTATAATACTGATAGATTTTTGAAAATTTGATTAATAAAGTTAATGTTTTTCTAGTTGAAGTTTAGTTAAAGAAATATTTAGACAAATTCATTATGTATACACTGCTTTAAGTCTGCTATATACCTCTTCGCTTAAGGTACGTACAGTTGTATAGTTAACATTTTGAACACTTTTCTTTTTTTTAAATAAACGAAGGTGTAATTCTACCAACTTTTATATAAAATACATTAAGTATAATATTGTAAATTAATCAGAAAAAAATTATTTAGATTCTAATATTTAATTTGTCTTCGTCTCACGTATAGAAGTTGCTTTGCGTGTATCAAATTTCGAGATGTAATAAGAAACAGTTTTAAAAATAATATAATGGCTTTAAATTTACAACATTATTTAGCAATATATTGTTTATAAATATATTGAATTGTTATATTATGTTTTTAAGAAAAAACATAAAATAAGTTTATTGAATTCAAATTTACCAGATTTAAAAAAACTGTTTCGGTCTAATTTTTTAACCTTCCTAAATTTGAGGGAGTTGGGGTAGTCATTCCTTTAGTGACTCTATAAAATCTCTCAAAGCAATGGTTTTTTGAAAAATATATAGCACATTGTCACTAAGAACATTTATCTGAAATTTGGAAACTGTCCGAACAATGTCAATTTAGAAGTAGGTTTGTGTACTCAAATATAAGACGAACATAAAATACTTTATCGATATTTTTCTTTATTTTGTAACTATAATACATTTGGGAAAAGTTACGAAATATCTAATTACTTTTTTGTCCTTTTTTAGAGCAATTATTTAAATATATATAATGTGTATAACATTGTTCCACTTGTAAGTTATACTGGATTACAGTACGTTAATGACTGTATACAAGAATATTTTATAATCTTTCTTCGCGATAATTAATATATACGGGAAGTTATATTTGAATTATCATCTTCTAAAGTTATTTGCAATTATAATATATACTTTGAACTTTATCGGCTTAATGTTTCACTCATTTATGTTCATTGTTGTTGTGTGCTCAACGTTACATGAGTTATTCATTAAACTTGTCACTACTTAAACTAGTTATAGAAACAATTGGACAATATAGAAAAAAAAATTATGGCTGTCTGGAACCTTCTAATTTAAAGACTCCTGTGATGATGTAGGCCATAATATATTCTAGTAACTAATGTAGCCCTTCTGATATCTATCTGAAGAATCAGTACCACATTATGTGTATATAAATATAATTATTAGAGGTAGTTATAATTTATTCCAGAACTATTTTAATGTTCATTTAAGGTGTCTTTTACCTGGAAATAATCGGATTATCAATATACCTTCAGTGTAATACATTTTACACAGGTACAAGGAGTTCGATTCCTTGAAACTCATTGTCTTAAAAAAATTAGGTTTTCAATTGTATAGTTATAATATATTGTGATATGTTATATTTTTACATTCTTCAGCAGAAAAATTCATTCATTTATGCGAAATACTCGTTTTGTATTTAGCTTTTTTATAATTCAATATCAACTTGTATTTATTAAAAACTTTTCTCAGCGTCAAATTGATATTAAGCAGGTAATGATATTAATACCAATTTATTCAAAGGCAGTCTCTAAAATTATTGATAATTCATACAACGTTTTTTTACAAAAACAGTATAAACTCTAAAAAAATAATTAAAAGATTTAATAAATATTGCTTTACATAAATGACTGACATTGTCTAATTATATTAAAAAATTTAGTTAATGAAATTTTTTTAATATTATTTGTTATTTGCTTACATTAATCAAAGATATCTTTAAACTGGTTTTAAAAACGCTTTTTTATGCTTTATACGTTTTAAATATTAAAAGCTATATTATTTGAATGAGTAGGTATTATTTATGATATTCACTCTATGCTAATATTTATTGATTTTTAATGAAACATATTATTTGGAAAATGTAGTAATAAATCAAAATATCGAAAATTGAAATGTGTTTACGTATTTACGACAATTTTATTAAAGTAAAATTTGTTTAAATGATTCCTGAAATATTTAAAAATAATAATACATTTTTACAATTTTTTATTTTTAAGTCATGTTTTTCCGATTGGTTTATATTCCTATAGTTCGATTAATTGTAATTGTGACAGTTACTGCATCCTGTAGTACTTATGTTCTTATTCCAAAAATGGGTATATTTTCTTGTTTATGAAACAGTTATATTTTACCAATTTTCTTCAAATTGTATTCTATAACTTAAAGCTCGTTGGTTGTAAAAATGTCTAAAATGTATTAAAGATTTTTTTCAGTGTGTTCAGTAAATATTATTACCACTTCATTATACAACTTTGAAAAAATATTAATGTTTTTAACTATTTTTAAAGATAATTGTTTTTCTTGTAATTTTTTATTTTATTCAACATAATTATCTCTACGTCAATATTTGTTTCTCAAAATGTTAATTTTTTTTGTAAATAATGTTGCCAATGTCTTATTTTACGGTGATTTTATGATCATAATTCTCATTGCGAAGTTATGATAATAAAATCACCGTAAAACTCGATCCAATATTGAATATAATATCTACAAATGTGATACATATTCTTATCCATATGATGTATTGTTAGTAATTTGATATTTTGTCTCATCAGACACGCTTTACAGTTTGTTATATGAGTGATATAGAAAACTGTTGACTTGATCCTGAAACTGTATCGCCTCATCACCTAATACCTTGTAACACACAATATCCCTATCCACAATGTATGCCACGTTTAGCAAAACTATATATTCCTTTATTGATCGTACTTCTGTATGATTTTATCTGGAAACTAATTTATTCTGTTGTTTACAATTCGATAGTACGTTTGGTATACTGACTGCTTTTCTGAACAGATATTACAAAAAAAAGTGCAAATATATGTTTTATTAAAAAATGTCGGTGTTGTTTATTCTTGCTCAATTAAAATAGTATTAAATCAAATTTAAATTAAACAATATTATTTTTTAATACAAACTTAAGTGTTATTAATTGTTGTTTTATATTAAAAAATATAATAATAATACTGTGCTGTATATAGTAGTATAATAATGATGTACTGAGAAAGTACAGCAATCCTTAAAATTGCCCATTGTAAGTTTACTCATCCACTTTGAAAGTGCTATGTACTCTTCTATCACTACTAATGTAATGAAAATAAGCCAATAAAAAAGTATGTGAGAATACTTAAATTTAAAAAATGTATTCTTTAATACCATATCATTTTAATTTAAAACATGTAATAATTTATGTAATGGATAAGTAATGTATTTGATGTAGCTAACAAATTATGTCGATGTTAAGCCTATTCCGATAACATTTTCACTCATTCTTTCAATTTTGTAAACATAAATTTAATGCTATTTTGCAATTTGTATTGTAGCTGTGTCTCTGTCACACATAATTTTAAAGTTCTCTACATATTCACAGTATTGTGTACATAGTGTAATATGTGATCATCTTTTCTCACAAAGATCCGAGAACTCTGTTGGCCTAGAATTTAAATTGTAACTTATACATTGCGTTTTTTTATTCTCTTCATTACAAAGGAATGCTAAGTTGTATTACAAACTGGAGTGTATCTATTTTATAGTTTGTCTATTCTGTGTCCTTTATAGGCCTAGGATGCATAGTTAATGTCATTATCATTAGTGACAAAATTACTGCTTTAATAATGAGCACATCTTTCAATTTGGAAGCCTTCTGTGCTTCCATTGTGATTGTGTATTGACAAAGTAATAATTATTATCATATTTTGAAAGACAGTAGACTTCAAAAATATTAGTTTTCAATTTGTCATTTGCTGTTTTTCATTATATAGTCATAGTGGCATAGTAAAAAGGCCAAATATTATTGAAACCCATACATTGCAAACAAATGTGGATAGTATAGTTTTACTAACGATTAGTCTTTCGTATGCTCTCAAGTTGCTAAAGTAATCATATTATTTTGAGTGTAAAAAATATTCATTTTAAATAATTTTCTTAAAGTGAATATTTCTATTCATAACAGAATTGTGTAATCTGTAACATAACCGAATAGTGTGACTGTAAAGTGTAAAGCCGTTGGTTTCATCTGTACCCTGTCCCTTCCTCTTCCCCGTTTTCTAGCATACAACACGACGGTCCTTTCCTCAAATAGTAGAACCCACTATGGAGATGCGTACTAAGGCGATCAGGCGGACAGAATCCTCACGTCCCGTCCATCTAAAAAATAAACATAATCGACCTCAGTCCTGCGAGGTTACATCCTCGAAATCTCCGAAATCCAAGGTTGGTTTGTTTATAATTTGTATAGCGAATAGCTTTGTTATACTTATAAACTATACCGTTTGAATGCATGCGCTGAGCAAGCATGTTGGATGGAATATCATTGTGTTATCTAGTAATTGATTTTTAAACGTAGAAAATTTAATAATTTTTCACTGCATCACTTTAGAATATATTAGCTTGTTTGAATTTATTATGGATACTTTTCAGATGAAAAACCTGTTCGAAAGTAAATTCTTTAAGTTAGCTCATTAAAAATCAATTAATACAACAATTATAACCTTTTTTGGTAATAATTATAGCTTACAATATTGATTATATTTTCAACCTCATCGATTTATTCCATCAAAAATTAAAGTAATTTGTTTTTAATAATATGTCACACTAAAAAATCTGAATATTAATATTAATGCTTATACATATTATCTGCACATGTTTCTAAAGCGTTTATTGTTTATACATATTTTGCCGTATATATTTTAATATATAGTCATTGTCATGATTATGTTTCAAAAGACATATAGTATGTGGAAAGGATACATTTTATTTAATATTTTATAATTGCTGTATTTAATTATTTCTTCAAATAATAATTTTTTCGTTCAGATGTGATGTAAAATATAGGTCCCATATTGATTAAATCTACAAATTTGTGTGAGCACTCTCTATTAAACTGACAACTTAAGTATATTATTTTAATTGCTGAAGCTAAGCTATAAATCTTTTGTAATATATTGCCTGAATAGTTGCACATGAAAAAAAATTAAAAACGAATGCGTACTTATTAATTTGCATCATTTGCGAATGCTATAGATTTATTAAATTTTAGGCATTTGAGAATGTACTGCACGATTTTCTTATATCATGAATATTAAGAAAATAACTTCGAGTTGGTACAACGTAACATTGAATTCTTTAAAAAAATGGTTGTTGTTTTTGTATCTAAATGTTCATCAGTCTGCTCTTAAATCATACTTTGGTGTTTTAATACGTACTCCCGTTTATTGTAAAATGGTAGCTATATATTATATTATAATTTATTTATTTATTCGGCCTATATGGGTGGTGCTAATAGTTTAATTTACCGCTAATATTTATACACGCCTTTCTCCTATGTCCTACCAGGATCAACCCTTTTTAGGTTTTGTAAAGAGTAATTTAAAAAAGGTAACAACACTGGTAAATTTTTGATAGTGGCTTCTTGCTTAATACTATTCCGCTATTGCTTATTTTCTGCTTCCGATTCGTTGAATAAATGTGTATAAACATTCGTTGAAAGTTTACTGTTTTTAAAACTTACAGTAAAATTTATTTTAAATTGTTGCATACCACTTATTTGATTTCATATTAATAACTCATTAGTTAAATTGAAAGATACACGTGTTGACATCCTATTGTACAATTTGTATATATACGCAAGTATACAATTGCATTTAGTAAGATTAGATATCAACTCTTTTATTTTGTGATATTTTGGATGGATTACTTTTGAATTGCGTTCATTTTCAGGAGATTACCAATTTAACTGGTAATACTTCTATGATTTCCATTTGATTTCGAAATATCTTGCAGGATTTTTGTAAAATTTAACACTGTTTTAATATTGTGGGGTCTCTTGTAGTTTTTCGTAGATTTTAATTGATAAATATATTAAAGTATTTCAGTAATATTACTTTGATTTCATTCAATTATTTCTTAATTCTGCATTCTTCATCAACCAGTGTTTTCAAAATGATGTACTTTAATTCTTTTTAACACTTTTTCCTTATACAATTTATTTAGTGTGTTTTAAAAGTATTATTTTCACACAATATTTATATTTAGTTTCTTTGGTACATTGTTAATTCTAAACTTTACGCTGTACTTAATGAGCGACTCAGTTATTTTCAAATATTCAAATTTCAGCTGTCTTTATGCTGTCTTAATCGATAATAAATCGCTACTACTCTGTACAATGCTTATTATGATTATAGTAAATTCTTGCTTGGTACGCATGAACCTTCTAATTATGAAATGAATTGATTTTACGAGGGCAATAGTCAGTTATTAATTTAAACGCTTTGTTTTTGCATGCTGCAGGTTGGTTTATTTATTCAATAATTTTTTTCTTTTATTTTTAAAATTAATTAATATTAATTAGAAACATATAGGTAATTTTGAAATAATATAAATTATTATCTATGTAACCACTTTTGTGTCACATATTTAAGAAAATATGTTCCCCACTCTAAATAGCTTTTCAAAATGATAATTTTCTTGAATATGTCTTCATCGTTGACTTTGTTATATTAACAATTTTTACAACCCGTATTTTTATACGGTTATACGTCAATAATTGGACTTATTATTTACTTTAATCGTAGTATTTAGATCTTGAATTGTACTGGTTGCCTGCATAAACTATCTTCCCTTAATACATCCCATCAAAATAAATCAGTTAAATGGAGTACTCTGGCGTGCCAATTTAAGGGGGTGGGGGGGTTGTAATAATCGAGGGG
>JAUZND010000930.1:0-13806 GCA_034780555.1 Coelogynopora nodosa | reverse complement strand
ATCGAAATCAGTGACCTTGAATTAGTTGGAAACGACCTTGACCTTGTTTAAATCGGCCAATAGGAAGCCATAGCAACAAAAAAATAAAATACTCGATTCTGATTGGCTGAAAAAAATTTCGAAATTTTGGCGCGAAATTTTTTTATTTATTTTTTTTTTTTTGCGTGGGCGGAGGGGGGGGAGGGGTGGGTGACGTAGACCTCTTCCTTCTATACTACTTATGTTTAGGTCTATTGTGTAACCTTCAACGTTGAAATAAGTTGAAAAATACTTTTTTTAAATGAAAAAATAAGGAAATAACGTTAAATGCAGCTGGTGATCTCGTTGGTTTGACTATTTTTATATGAAAGTGTAATTTTTATTTAAGTGTTTATTTATTAAGTGTAATTTATTCAATTTAAATGTTTAAAAATATAATTTCTTGCAAAATTAAGCTTTCAATACTGAGTTATTAGTATAGAATTATGTATAAAATAGCTAACATGATATAATAATAACGTTTGCGAATTTCATACTCATGCATGGAAATAAAGTTTCGTTCGCATATATTAATATACAAACACTAATTTATGCTGATTGAATTTTTAATATAAATTATATTTTTTCATATTCTAAAAGGGATTTATTAGTATACAGTTTGACTTTATCGTCAATATGTATACGTCTATACATTTATACATTCCATCTGTTTTCTGGGTATAACTATTTCAACAGATATTTAGGTCTTAAAAATGTTTATTGCGGTAATTTATTCATAAATTGCCAAAGATAAGTCGCCGTTTATTTGTTTTACACCCAAATAAAATATACATACATCGACTCGTTATAAATTAATGTCATTAATTATAACTATTATACAATTATATGTCACATTTATCCCATGATTTTTTTAAAAATAATTATTTAAAAATGTAGAGAATAGCTCAACTTACGATAATATTAACAAAGTACTATTTTACATCAAGATGAAACACTTACTAACATGGTCGCCTACTTCTGCCAAATTGTTTCAATTTATAACGATTTAGTAATGCTTCGATTTTTGTTATAAAAATTAAAATTTCATCATGATGTGCATGGTTATCAAATTTAAAAAGAAGTAATGTCATAAAATGGCATTTGCCGTTGGTAATATGCCAATAAATATACAATGTGTTATACTTGGTAAAGATTTGATCGTGTTAATGTCGCCATTGAAAATGCTGGTATAGATACTAAAATGCCACCATTGAAACTGTTAGTACACCCACTCAAATGTCGCCATTCCAAAATATATTAAGTATGCTATATTATATTGCTACTCCATTATTTTACATATAATGTAGTAGTTCGCGTTATTATATTTTACATCTTTATGATTTTGAGAAATTCATATGTAGCAATAAATTTTATTAACTTCATTAATATTGAACCACCAATGGCGTTATTGAAATCTTCTGTGTCTTCTGAATGTTTTCCATAAGGCAGTATAATATTATTAAAAACATACTAAAACAATGATATACCGTACATTTTCTAAATGCTACAAAAACGTTTAACCAAGTTAAGCATTGCTTAAGTATAATCCTCTGTATAATTATCATATAACCAGAGTTAGTAGAGGTAAATAAAACACTTTTTTAACCTTTTGGATGGTTGTAATCAAAATAATGGCTTTAAGATAATGAGGCACAAGAACGGCAGCTCTGTTTTTTTGCAACAGTGCACTAACTAAATTAGTAATACATTGGACTATTTCAAGCCAAATTCAAGTAAAGTATTTCGTACTGCTTAAGGACCGGTACTAATATGACTAATTTTTAATATCAATCATTTTAGATACAACGCCCACTTGTGTTTCTAGGAATGCAATGTATTATTAATTCATATTTTCGATGTTCTGCGATTATAATTCCTTACTCGCTCTACTCTCAACAATAATAATAATACTCTCTCAATAATGAATGATAATAGTGCATAGAACAGAAACCCGAGGACTAGGAAGTTGCCTTGTCTTATCAAAGATCACGTACAGGGATAAATTTTGTATTGTAATTGTTAGACTATTCGTAAATTGGGATATTTTTAATTGTTTGGCTATTGTCAAATAATACTCTTTAAATGTATGGGAATTTTGCCGGGGAAAGGGGCAATATCTTGTTTCTTTATAATATAGATTAGAATTGATAAATTCCACCAGTATTTATATTAATTCAGGTTTGTATGTTTCTTCTAATATTTTCATATTGTAGAAAGAACTTTTATATATATATATATATTACACTAACTGGAAACGTGAGTGAAGGAGAGGGACCAACGTTTCTGTGCTATCCATGTATTTCTAACTACAGTTTAACTAAACATAGGCCATTAACGCCAAGTTAACTCGGTACAAATCTACTAAAAACAGTCCCTTTTTATATTATGATAGTTTTTGACGTCGAAAAAATAACTTCATATTCCTATAACATTTCATAAATGTACATGGTAGTATGTAATCTGATATGTTTTTTCTGAATATTCAGATTTTTTATTAACTTATAAAATGATATGTTTAGTATATATGCTAAATCCAATTTAAATAAGTTTATAAAATGCAGTTTTATACGTACGACATGTACCATATTGATACAGAATTTAATTGAACATATTGTTTTGCTTGCAATTATAGCCGAATGTAGTTTACATAGTGTCATGTCCACAGTAACTTCTCTCCCCTTATAATCTTCGCAGAAAACCCTGCCGCAACCCCCGCCTCCCCACTCTCCATGAAGCGCAGCTCTACCCTGACACAGGCCGGTAAGGCGGCCGCCCTCCTGCCTCAAAACCCGCCCACCCCCCTCCACTGCCCGGTGGCCCAGTGCTTCACCGGTTCCGAGGCCTTCCCCGACTTGCACTCCCTGCTGGCCCACATCTCCGCCATCCACCACGCCTGCCGGTTCATCTGTGACACCTGCCGGCTGAACAGGGTGGCGAGTTCGGTGCTCATCACCAACCAGTTAAGGCCGCATGTCGAGGTGGTACACAAGGGTGTCATGCCCATCTTCTCAGGTGCGCTGGGCTTCATTTGCATGATGCGTTGTAAATTTAGGGTATCAGACAAAATTCTTGTACAATATAAGTTCATAAGGCAGATATTAATAAAATGTAAAAATATTGAGATTTAATACGTTTTTTTAATTAATAACTAATTTTTATTGATCTGTCCTTGATTGTCTTTACTTGTAGGTCTATAGAAAGTCAGAAATTATATAAGCAGCAACTATTTAATATTTTCCAAGATTGCATTAAATTTTTTTCTGACTAGCTATCTCTTTGAGTTATTTCACTATTCATGAATCCAATTTTATTCCCTGGAAAACGTACTTTTGTAAAGTTGAAAATATCTTAAGAGTTTAAAAATTAAAAATCAGGCTTGTAAACATTTTAAATTTTATTACATATTATCTTTAAAAAAGTATTTTGGAAAATAGTTTTAACATAGAACTAATATGTAATAATAAATATGTAATTTAGTATATGTAATAGTATATTATTAAATTTATAAAATTGAATATGGACGGTATGGTGCCTGTTATTTCAAATCAGTCTTTTGTATTTATTCATATTACAGATAGTTTCAGAAGCATTATTTAAGTGTTTCGTTTCAATAGATCAGATTTTTTTCTGCTGTTGCTTTAAATTAATCTTTAATTTATCGCGTCTTTATAGAATAACAGTTTAACTTAAACTTTTATTGTATCAATTCTGCTTATTTTTTTCATTTGCATTGTTTTTCACCTGAACAAAAATAGTAAATAATATTTTAAAGTTGTTTTCATTTATTTCTCAGTTATCTAACTTTTGTCCCAAAAATAAATAAGAAGCAAAGTAGCGTACATTTATACATAGAATAATTGATTTTGTATATTTTAAAAATGGACCACAACCTGGTCAATTGCAGCAGTTAACTGCAAGAATCCTGATTTCTGTCTTCTCCCTTCACAGAGACCAATCTGCCCCGGAGCTCCTCCTCCCAGCTCTCCGCACTCTCCAACATGACCAAGCTGGCCCCCTCATCCAACCCCTCCCTCCTCCACCACCCCGAAGACTCCACTGGCGGACTCCCTCCCCGTGGTGTCAGCGGCACAGGCCCACCGCCCGCCCTCCACCCAGCGCCCAGCTTCAGCTGTCCGGTGGCCCGATGTTCGATCCCGCCGCTGGCCAACATGACCGGACTCCAGCAACACATCATGCGCGTGCACCCGTTGGTCCGCTTCCTCTGTCGGACCTGCAAGTTCGTCTCGTCGACGGTTCCACTGCCCGCCTCTGAAGTCTTGCTTCATGTCAACTCCTGTCATGACGGCAGTCTGGCCACTGTCTATGGTGGGTGTGTGATGCAGACTTCCTTGTGGCTAGCTCAGCTGTGTTTTAGCGTAATTATAAATATAGCTGTCATTGGATATAAATAAATTAACGTTGAATATTGTAACTAAATTGGAACTATACTATATAATACCAAATTCTTCTAACCCTTTTAATTGTCCAGTATTGACTAGGTGTTCACTATTGATTACAATACAGCTTTGTAAATCCTGCCAGTATTATAGACATTTTTTGATGCACTGTCTTGTTGTTGATTTGGTCAACACAGATATCGTCAATGCCAACGATCTCGATGCAGAAGACAATGACAGCGACCTTGAGATAACCGGGGAGGTCATTCCTCTTAAGAAAATCATAGAGTGCACCAAATGTTCGCAAACGTAAGTAGGCCTACAACTGGCATTCTGTCTTAGGATATATGTCCTGTAAATGTGTTGCCTTGGTCATATTGATTTTATTTTAGTGCCACTGATCGCCTACTATACCTTCCGAAATTTTATAATGTTAGAAAAATACTAAATAATAATGTTGCCTTTTTAGGTTAGTAACACCTTTTAATTTAGTCACATTTGAATTTGTTCCTATAGTTAAGATATTATATTAATTTATAATTTCATTATTATTAAGGCATATTATAATAGTGTGAATTAAGTTGCAATGTGAGAAAAAAAATTGAAATAGATAATTATTTAAATTATTGAATTACTTTTTAATCTAAAATTAATGTCTCGAACGAGCGTACCATTTATTTATACATGGAAGTTAACGTTTTGATGTCTTTGTTCACTACAACGTTCACAGTTCAGACATTTGAAGTTATTTTCGAATTTTGTTCATTTAATTATCAAATAATAAATTAAGTTAGGGATAAATTATTTAAAAAATGTCAACTTACTATTATGGTCGAAATTATTTTTCAGAAATAATTATTACATATTTTTTTATTTTCGGCATAGCATAATATTATATACTTTCAGTTTCGGCCTTCGCAAACTGTCACTTCTAGCAATCTTCGTTTTAATGTATCAATATTTAGAATTATTTTCTCTATAAGTAAATAACATTATAAAACGAAGGTTCGAAATGTGAAGTTGTAAATGGAGATTTATAGAAGTTACGCTGTCTACATAATATTTGATAGTAAAGAGCGCTACTGAAAGACGCATTAAAAATTATTTAATTAATTGATTGGAAGCCTTGATAATTAATAATATGCACTTATAACAAATTTATAATTTCTCATTATAATATGTTGTTAAGTAATTTATTACTGAACACTTTTCTGGCTCATCTGCGACAGGTTCCCGCGTATCGAAGACTACCACAACCACGTGTCCACCAGCCACCAGGATATGCAGTTCCTCTGCAACACCTGTCACAAACTGTTCCGATCCCTCGTGGAGATGCGTCAACATCGCCAACAGGCGCACAAGAATGAGACCAGTTATCGATGCGATCGTTGTCAGGTCAGTAGTTAGCGCAGATGGCGGTGCATTACGTCATGTTCAGGTGCATTCAGATGCAGGCCTGCCAACTGTTCTTGTTTAATGGGGACAGTCTTGGTTTTAGAGACTTCCCTGAGTATCCTGGTAAGCAAATGTCACAGTATTTACACATTTTTTTGTGCATTTTTTTAAGAAAATAGTAAAATTTAGCGAACATTTTCCTGTGTTTCGCACAATATTTATTCACATTTTTAATTCGCTGTTGTTTACCAATACATCAATCTACGAGATTATACCATGTCAGTAAAGACATATTTATTTTAGTTGGTAATATTACACATATTATTAACCATATTACAGTTATCGCATTATTGTCAGGTTTCATGAAAAACTATTTTGGTGAACTATATTATGTACTGACCTGTCCTACTCACAAAAAAACATTTACTCATATTTTGCATCACACATTGCCGTAATTTCTAAAATGGGCTGTTGGCTACTAAAAATTGTATTTTTCTGTGAATTAAGCAGTTGTAGGTTTTCTCTTCTACCGTAGAAAATATGGCGAAACCGAAGATGTAAGCAGTTATGTATTTCTAGTAAATATCGTTTTGGTTAATGTTGTTTGGACACCATTTTAAATATTTAATCCTTTAATCAATCGTACGCGATTTTAAATCAGTAGAAAATTGTTATTATATTTATAGCAATTTGTAATTGGAATAAATTTTATTAATCGGTGATCAAGTGATAATTAAGAACTAATTAACTTAAAAACTTAATGATGATTTTATTAATTAAGAACATAACCTAATTGATAAGAACTTTCGATAAAATGATAAAGTTTAAAAAATGTGTTTCTATTTCCAAACAAACTGTGCAGAGAGCACTTAAAAAGAAAACAGACACATAACTACGGAGTTTGATATGAGAGGGGCGGTAAACAAGATACTCAGGAGATGATGGAAAACAGCAACATGGCATTGAGTATTTATGTCGAGTTTATCCAAATATATCATATTTGAACCCTGAACTCGATCTTATGAAGTTGGTTGAATTTTATCGTAAATTCTACGAATTATCAGCTTCTCTATCGATAGGTATACAAATAAGTTTTCCGTACACGAAATCTTTTTTTGTACTGAAAAGAGATCTTAGCGAATTACATATATAAAAGCTGAACTATAGAGCTAAAACTAGAAATGAATACTCTCTGAGGCTGAATACTAATCCGGCTGAAATACGAGCAACATAATAAAAGAAAATCGCATCAGCAGTTTTTAATTTCCAAAAATCTGAAAACTTTTAATTTCATTATAAAAGAAAAAATGATGTTAACAATAATATGTCTAACAATGAATGCATTTGCATTAGTTATTATTAATATATAGAAAAAATATTTCGTTTGCTTAACATATATAATATAACATAACAATAATTGCCTCTTAGAAAGTTAATATTATTTTTACTTAGAATAGTTTACCTGATTTACTATATGTTTCAGTTTCATTCAGCAAAACTATTCTCTGGAAATCTAACCAATCAAAAACTTATTAAATAATTAAACATCAATAATGTGTGTAATATATCATGTGAAAATCTTTTTTGCAAATATGCAAATATTTTTTATACTAAACGTGTATTTCCTATGTTTACTATATATTTTTGTAGTTACAATAGTCTACCTAAATAGTAGCGAATTGTTTTATTTTCAGCATTTTTAAGGTGGAAAGGGGTCATGTATTATTTATATTGCTTTTTCTTGCTTGTACATTAACATAGTTTCAAAATATATGTGGCAGTGGAGGATTTGTAACGTTTGATAAAAGGTTTAAAAAATCGAGTTGTCTCGCAAATCTAAGTACCATAAAATGTCCTGGTTTTTACTGCGGTAAACTTAGTTTATCAAAATGATTCTTTACTTGATTTGTAATGGCCAGGATTGATGCCCACAATATGGTTTGAAATATTACAAAAATTGATTAATTAATGCAAATTATTACTAAATATTTATCAATAGCAATCATATAATTATTTTGTAATTTGCCCCCCTCCAGATTACTACTGTCTTGAACTAAGGTTTTTTTAAATATATAATATTATATTAAAACCCATTCAGGAAACATAGAAACTTGTTCAATAATAGATGTTTAATACATGAAGAAAATATTTAATTTTTTTCAAAAGTTTTATTACTTTATGTTTATAAGACTTTATGATACTATATATTATATGTTTAAAATCATATGGATTATATTAATATGTGAAAAAAAGTTATAAGTAGCCCTGTTGTCTTTATAATTTTCTAAAAAGTGTAACATTTAATTAGAATTTTAGAAAAAGTAAAACAATTATTGGTGAAAAGTCAGTAAAATTTTCATTTGTTTTTAAGAAGCCATGTTCGATAAAAAAATTTTAAATTTCTGATAATGTTAAACATTTTAATTCGACTTTAAAAACAATATTTTTGATCAAATGTTTAACATATTTAGAGTATACTATTAGTATAGTTACATTCAATGTTTTATAGTATTTAGATCCAGTATCCTTCTGATAAGAGCAGATCGACTTGTTGACAACAAAATGTGTTGCATTTGTTTGTTACCATTCCTCTTGTAATTCGATACATAATTATGCAAAATATTATGATCCCTTAGATAATCCTAGAATGTTTTGTGAAAAATAAAAACAAGAATGAAGTGTTTTTCAATATTTTTAAATTAGAGTTTTCTGGGTTATCAGGTTAGAACTGTTAGACATACATAGTTTCATTGAAACATATTTTATCACTAATCTAAATAGTTTTGATTTTTTCAACGTATTTAATCTTGTAATTTAACGAGGAAGGCCTTTAATTTGGTAACGTGGCGTAATTCGAATCAAAACCCCGTATTTAGGTGTGCACAACCTCGAGAATGACTAGAAACAGTTTGTATGTGTAATTTAAAAACAACTTTATCATGTTATGTTAATTAAGAGTAATTTTATTATAGAAAATATTGTCGGTAACTTCACCTTCTAAATTTTTAAAACTATTATTTTATTAAATTTAGTATGTTATTCAGTTAATGCAATATGGTAACTCATTATAAATTACTATTATAACATTATAAAAAGACGTGTATCAAGTTTCGTTAATTTTAGTTTTTGTTTTGAACTTTTTAATCTTTGTTATATTTTTATATATGATTAGAATGTTGAGAAAATACCTTTCTCTTTATTACAAATATTTGTCTTTCTCAACACATAAGACAAATATTTTTTTAAATTTATATAAATCTTAATTCATTTTAACCATTTATAATTTCCTGCACAAAAATCCGAAATCCCTCAAACTCAACATTGAAAGGATCACAAGCCTATAACAGTATAATAAAAAGTATTGGGTGGTATAAATTAAATATGAAGTGGATCTACATATTGAAATATTTGTTCTATATTATTAATAACCGTGTGCGAAGCTGTGCTCTATTCGTTTGATAGCCTTGAATTTAGTAGCTGACTGCGGGAGATGATACGAATCCCTCCCCCTCCACACTCTAGGTGTACACCACCTCAACACTGGCCGACCTGGAGCAGCACCGCTTGGAAGTGTGCCAGCTGGAGTGCATGCACCGCTGCCACCTCTGCGACTTCACGAGCAAGAATGAGGCAGCCTATCGGGCCCACCTGGCCCACGAGTCGCACAAGCGGGCCATCTCCCGCCGAAAGGCCAGCAAGTACATCAAGGCCGCTCAGGTAAGACTTTCTGCCTCTACTCATAACCCTGTTTGCGGCTGCCAGCCTACTCGTAGATTTAGTTACGAAGTTGGAAAACAAATTTTTAATGATAAGGATATCTACATTATTATGAGAGACAGCAGCGCAGTGATTCAGTTTTAATCGATATATAAGTTTTGAAAATTATTTTGCCAGTAGCCTAACTGAATTGCGATATTGATTTTAATAAATAATATTTTGAATCGCCGGAATTATAAATTATTTGAAACTAAGTTTAATGATTTTACTTTATTAAAACTGTATTATACTCCTAGATCCTGGTTACTGCTTTCTGGTTGTCCTTTAGCAAAACATACTTTGTAATGGTAATATTTTAAAATATTATTACAGTTTCTACTACTACAGACTCTAAATATTAAAATTTTATAGGTCAAATAAAAGAATTTAGTATAAGGCTACTTGCATATGATTAATCAAAATTGTAGGTAAGGTATTGCAAACGTTCTTGAATTTTATTCTGGAAACATGCGTAATTTATTCTGGTAAAATGGATTGTTATAAGTAATTAATAATATTAATTCTTATAGCAATGAACATTGTTAATAAAATGTCAATATTGGTGTCAATATGATAAAACAACTACATGCATATTATATATTATATAATATACATATTTAATATTAACGATATAATAATATTAGCTATCATCTGAATCTCGAACCAATCTTATTTCCATAAGTTTTTCTTCCCATTTTCTACTAGACGATTTTGTTGGCATGTTTTTCTTTATTATATTTCCTAATTTTCGACGATTCATGTTTCAAGGTAATCAATCGAAATTATGTTAATAATTAGTTCTGCTTACCTATTATATTATCAACGAAAACGTTTAAACTACTTTGTAAATAAATTTTATTCAAATTATATTTAGTCTAGTTTTAAACGCGTTTCACATTTCTGACACCCCATCTATAGTAGATACGTAATAATTATAATTTTTAGTTTTGTAGATATATTACTTGAACTTTATTCGATGTTATCCTTTCTAATATCTTAAAGTGTGACATATTCTCCGCTATGACGAAGCTACACACTTTATATGTTTTATATTTATATTAGTGTGACCTATGAACCCTACTCTTGACATGTTTCCAACATCCAGTAGTGGTTATTAAAACTTGTGACTCATAACATTGCAACACCTGTATCCTGTTCCTCAAATAAAAAAGTAGCGATGTTTATTCCAATCATGTTGCCCTTATCGACATGAAAAACCACTTTTATCTAGTCTTCTGCATTTGACTGTCGGCATCACTGATAAATAAACAATAAGGTTCGTCCTCATCACGATGCACCTTACGGCTTACCGCAATTTATTTTTCTAGATTAATTATAAATAAATATTCGTTGTCAATTAAATTCCACCGTGCTTGCGGCGTGCACTTAGTTATGTCATCATACATTTATAATGAGTTATCTTTGATTTATCTTAGTCACTTTCGTTGCATATTTATCTGGCCTAATCACAAAATCAATAGACTCAGGCGACGCCCTAGCAAAAGCATATCAAATAATCAAAAACGTTGAATTAACATCGTATTTGAATAGCTATCCAATTTGATAAACAGTTTGAAGTTTTTTAAAGTATTGTTAGTCGTTATTTTTTGGCTGGTTAAAAAACATTAAACATATACAAATATTAGTTATCGTTTAAAACCCATAAGGTTAACTAATATCAGCGTTATTGGACATATTTAACATATAATATAATTATAATATATTAACATCAATGTGCATAAAGCATCGATATTTTCTTAAACATTTCCTTACAAGTAGATATAATTATTAGTTGAGTGGATAGTTTATTTGTGACGACAGTGTAGAACAAATAACATACTTATATATAAATTTTCTCAAAAAATACCAAATATACTAAAACGTGTTTATACGCGAGATACATATTCTAATTTCATTACATTAAATACGCAATGAATGTACAAAAACCAATTCTAGTTAGATCCATTACACTTGTACCTTATAATATGCTATTGGAACTTATAGGAATAGAATGTTATTGTTTTTTAAGATAAAATAACGTTGTCTATCTTCTACTTCTACTCTGATAGAATCAAATGAAGAAAAAGGGTGGCAAGCCGGACATCACTGTTGACAAATACACTGGTCAAATCTTTGTTGGTGGTCAACCCTTGCCGTGTAACCGGAATATTAACGTGGTTAACAAAGGTCCAAGAAAAATACGATGAAAACACACTTGAATGTGCATTTCATTATGTTTTGTTTCTCTGCTCCAATATTGAGTGTATAAAGAATTGTGTTTGTTTGAAAATATTTAATTTTTCTGTTATTTATATTCAATTCTACTTAAAGTAGTAAATGTTATATATTTGTAAAAAAAAAATTGAACATGACTTTATATTTGAGATTCACATTTTAATGTTTTATTATGCCATGCGTTACTTAGTTATTTTTTATATATATGTATGTCATTCATCTTTATCACACACGTTATATATTTAAAACGGTCTGTTTCAGTTAACAGTTGTTCATTTGCTCAATGAGATGCTGTTGCTTTATTACGAGTTGAAGCTATATTATAGTAAATTGGTGCATTTATTAATTAAAATAAATATTTAGAAAATACTTTATTTGTTGTTTAGTGCTTTATAATATATATAAGTTTGAATGCTTGCCATCATTAGTGAAATAAATGTAATGGAATGTCGTAGAGTATACTATTCTCGTCAGGGTATATTGCCATTTGTTTTCAGCCACCCCAGTGAAACATACTGAAAATACTAAATTGAAAGTATTGTACTTTATGTAGTCGGTTATTGTTTTAAAAATGTAGGTCATTTAACATTAAAAACATTTTAAATTATAACTTTACTATTTTTTTAAGGAAATATATAATAATTGTCGTACGACTGAAATATGTTAAGTGCTCTTAAAAAGTATATGATAGATTTAATTACTGCTAAATAGATATATTTGGAATATTGAAATGTTAATAGCTTATTATGTATGATCTTAGTAAGCATAATATAATAAACTTAATATCAGAATATTTGGATTATTATTACAATATTATTGAAAATTATAAAACTAATAATTACCACATTTTTTGTATAACTTACCGAAATTTTATTGTTCATATGATTTATATAATAATTATATAGCTATGTATTATTGTATTTTGATAATATTATAATGATTTTGGATTAGATATTAAAAAGGTAATGTTCACAAGGCACATTCATATTTTGATGTTAAGTAATTTAATATTCCATTAGATTATTAAAATTGGCAAGATTTAGTTTCTAAATCAACATAATATAGCTAGGTTTCTATTAATACATAAATAGGAAAAGTATTGCAACTGCGAGTTTCTTAAACTGAAAAAGAATAGATGTGTAGATATTTTAGTAAATGTTTAATAAAAACAGTTGTTTGTAAAATGTTAAAGGAAATTCAATTGGTTTTAATTTATTTGAGAAACAGATAAACTTTAATTTTTTAATGTAAGCTTAATTAGTACAATTTTGTGATTAACATTATTCTAAATTCATATTAATGTTCAAATGAAACATTGCTTTATATAGATTATTGCTTCTAAAAGAGCATTTTAAATCTAATATAAATATTACTAATTTAAGACATATCATTTGAAAGTATGCTTTTATCCATGATTTGAATAATGATTTTGAATTGTAACCTTTATTCTATTAATTTAAATTAATGTCAATATCGAGTCTATAAGCTAACAGAATTAGCCGCAGTGTGCCAATTCTATTACCTGGCTAAACTCAAATTCGATAAATAGATTCAGTAATGACTTAACAAATTCTATATTATAGTCAAATATGCTAATGTTTTCTAATTTTCCTAATCATTTAGTAACCATGTAACTAACCTATATAACCACTATAGCATTTTTCAGTTTTCATTATAAACCTGATGTAAATTTTGCGGGTAAAATGGGCAAATGTCGGGCAAATTCCAATTTTTTGGCTTCAGTACGTCATAAATTCGTTATTTTTTAATATTTCTTAGTACTTTATATACTGGCTATTTTTAAATTTCTAATTAAAGAAAATTGGGCTATTGTCGGACAATTCAGTGTAAATATGTCGTACATAAACTATCTTTCCAGAAGCTAAATAACAAAATAAGCTAATGTCGGACAGCTTCAGATAATGTCGGACATCATTGTTGGGTAATGTTGTACATGTACGACATTACCCCTAATATGACAATTCATTTAGATATTGCTAATGAT
>JAUZND010000929.1:0-13807 GCA_034780555.1 Coelogynopora nodosa | reverse complement strand
CCCGAAGGAAGTAGTCCTGCTGGCTCAGAAGACTCTTTAGTCTCTGAGGCAGGTCTTCCTACAACAACAACAACAACAACAACAAAACCATGTGTTTATCCCTAAACGCATGAATTTATCACTAAATACATGTTTTATCACTAAACGCATGAGTTATCACTAAAGAAAAGTTAACAACGGGGGTTCATATATGCTTGTAGAAGCTCCCATAAGCAGGTCTATTATAATAGTGGTCCTCTACCGTCTCTGGTTAGAAACCACCCTTGAAAAAATGGTAGCAGGGTTTGGTGAGGTTTCACACACCTCATTGCATGTCCCGCTGGATTTTGAAGAGTGGCACAGTGTTTAATAAAAAAACTCTTTCGGGTCACCATCAGGTTATAACATTTTTAAAAATCATTTGATGGCACCACTAAACTATATAATGCATGCATTAAATAGCGTTATTAAAATAATGTGAAAATATATATTTCATTACAGAAAAGATAAGTATATTGTAGAATTATTATTCATTATATATATAATAAATTAATCAAATAACTTAAAGTAAAATCACGATTTCATTAAATATTCTATTTTTCTTGAGCAGAGATTGTTTTGTGCGTAATTATATAACTTTTTTGATTTTCTGAAGGAACTCGATTTATCAAATGTTAATAAGTATGCAGCTATACATTATATATATATTGTATGTGCAAAAATGGTTGAATTGTAGTGTGCTAGTTCGTAGAGAAAGAATACAAGTTGCTAAGAAACATGCTTTTAAATATTTTAAAGTTATTTTATCGCATTGATATTGTACTAAATTGTATATATTGGATCGGTACCTACCTATAGTTAGGTAACTATAATGTTTACCCTTGAAGGGAATTTTCCTAACTATTTTGAGACCTAGCTACAGTATATGCGCACGATTTTAATTCCTGACTATATAGTTTAGATACAATCAGGATTATACGGTTTAAACTTAATTTTAGCAGACATGGGGAAAGCGTTTTATAATTGTCTAAATGTACCAGAACTGGCCGCTTAAATCAGTTCATTAAAAGGGATGGAAAAGTGTAGCGGAAGAAGTGGATTGAAGAAACGGTTTTAAATATGAAATACGTTCGTTTTGAGATATACATATATGTATATATTTCTAAACGAGAGTATTTCATACGTGGATATATAAGTATAGGTATGTGATGGGAATCAGTTGTATAAATGTAAATAAATATAAATGAACAAAAATATTTCACATCTAATAAATATTTCGGATGCGAGTAATGAGTAAAAACTATTTTCTAATTTTTATCTTTTTCCGATGATTTCCATTTTATACACTTCTCCATATATCCCAAATATTTTCTCACAATTATCCACACCTACCTATAAAAGGATGTAGGCCCTATCGTACATTTACATATTTCTAGATGTAATTATTTGAACATATTCATAATTATAGTACATCTCTACAAATGTATTGTACATACGCGTATCAATACAAATATCCAAAATATGCAAATACTGTATATCCATACCAATATATGTACAAATATATCTACATATTATAAGTATATGTACATAAGCGGCGGAGCCGGGAGGCAGACGGGGCTGCAAATCCCCTAATTTATAGCTGGGGGCTGCAATATCTTTCAGCCCCATAAATTCTGTTTGCTAATGCAAATACCTATTGTATATAGTAGGGTAGACTGGGTAATCCACACCATAATCCATACAATAATACGACTATTTTATAAATAAAAAACTTACTTTACATTTCGATATTTTAGAAGTGTAGGTAAAAGTGTGTAGTTCTGTAATCAATTATGTAGTTTTTTCTTATCCTGTGCAATTTTAACAAAATGAGATCTTAATGTGATCAGCCCCTCGCACCCCCCCCCGTCCTCCCCCCACCACCTAGTTTTAGATGCTCTGCCGCTCCTATTATATAATATGTGCACATCCACAGATGCATATCCAGCGTATTCACGAAATTATCCTTGTACATTCACACATATACAGTGCTTTCAACGGTACCTGTTTGGGAGGAGTCTGTAGGACTATGAAGTCAAACAGGAATCCCTCATAGCTGGTAGTTTCCCCCCGACTACCACGCCTCAATTGTGGAGTCGTCACCCAAAAACTGGATTAAGCAGGATACGGCCTTTGGGGCCAGAGTATGATGTGACGATGATCAGCACCATACCACAATCTCCGATGAAGGGCGGATCACGCCGGGCTTCAATGAGGTGGTTTGCACCAGGCTTGCGCCACTCTTCAGGATCCAGCACACTTGTATAATGAGGTCGTGACTCCTCACCAATAACCTGCTACCATTTATGTCGCGGTTGGTATCAACCTAAGACGTTAGAGCCCTATTATTGTAACAGACCAGCTGATCAGTATATAATACATGCACATAATATCTAAGGATTAGTGGATGTACACATATGAATAATATGAATATATTAAATTCATATTATTCATATGTGTACATCCCCTAATCCTTAGAACATCCACGTACATTTTCATTATATCCATGTACGCGCATATAGGCCTACATGTATTTCATATATGGAAACTGTATGTTACTATTCAACAGCCATTAATTTCGCACTTTTATTATTTGTATGATTCAGTTAATTTGTCATGATATTAAAGTATTGTTGTTATTTTTATAGCTAGTACTTTTACATGAAGTGGTTTATTCCTTAAATTATTTATATATATATTATTGTTTTGTATTGTTTAAGCTGGTATATGTATTATATGTTAATAGTGAAATATTATTATATAATAAAAGTTATACACGCTTCCGTTTTAAAGAATTATTTTAATAATATCATTAGTTACAGTAAATAACTAGTTTATGCGGTAAATCAACCAAAAAATCTGTATTTTAGTGCTATATTTACGGTGTATTCTTTCCATCAGCATTGTACAATACTTTATTTGAGTGTGAGTGTGAAAATAATGTGTTTACAAAATTATATATATATATATATGTGGAAAATAATTTATAATGTAATTATATAATAAATATTCCTATTAATAACATTCCCATAATTATATAAATATATGACATAGTAATAAAACAAAACCAGTGATGTAACTAAACAAAAATTCTGTGGAGACCAGTTTTTATGAAAGGGCCCAATTGCTTGTAAAAAGGGCACCATATGTTTTTAATGTATGCATAATACCAGACTTTTTTCCATGATAAATCAGGGGCATATGAGCTGGGCCTGGGTATGCTTGTCAGGTTATAGCCTGCTCAGTAATTTGTAGGGAGGGGCACTGTGCCCCATTTCACAAATAAGGTCAGACTAGGTAAAAATATGTTTTCTGTAAAATTTTGCCTTTCTAAGGAGAACATAAAAAAACAATCTTATCATATTTGCCACTATACATAAATATAATCTATTACTGAGATGGAAACAGAGTTAAAAAACAATGATAAATACATATTTAAATGATTCTATAAAAACAACCAACACTACCACATTAAAAATATATACCTCATTGGAAATTGTGTAACAAAGTATATTTATCACTAAAATATAATAAAGCTTATTTACATACTACATTACTTAGTCATTACTACTGTTCATATTAAATAAATTAATCTTTGGAGATCACTCTTTTAATTATAAGGGAATGCACAAATTCTAGTGAAAGAAACAAAATTATTGGGATTTAGCCTGCTTAATGTTGAATAGCTTCCTATACCACTGTAAATATAAACAAATTGCTAATCATGCTACTTAATACAATTGAATTTTTATGTTAATGCATTTTATTTATTATCTTTATAATTAATTTTTTTAATTATTAAAAAATAACATGTGAGTATCTGAGACACAGTTTTTTTTAATATTAAATTTTATAAATTAATAAATAAGTAAATAAAAAATAAATAAAGTGTTGAAGCCAATACAGTATCAGTGACAGTGGGATGCAACTGACTGTGTATCAACTCAAAGTAGTGTATTATCTTTTTATAACTCCCTATATATATATATACTACATACCCATTCATATTATTTTGTTAGATAGATTTATTATGTTTTTATTTTAATTATATTATTTATAAATACTTGTGTTTACTTTAAATATATGTCTTTTGAAAAATATATTTATTATTACATATTTAATATACTTATTGAAGTTCAGTATTACATTTAGTCATTATATTCAATAATCAATATAATAACCAGGCCCAGATCTAGGGGGAGGGGGGCAGGGGGCATGGCCACCCCCTGACTAGGCTGGCACCTATGTGCCGACTGGTGCCTATGTAATCAAAGTTACACTGTAAACAGTAGTTAATGTCTTTTTTATTAGTTTGTATTGGATATGAAAATGAGTATGCGAGTGTTGAACTATACATGCTTTGTCTTTGAGCCAGATACAATAGACATCACATGTGAGTTATCAATTTCATCATTTAACTACACTTAACATAATATATTTGCTTGTTAGCTGAATAACTAAAATATTTATCAACACAGCATCTATTAATAAATAAATAAATTCTGTTATAAGTCTCATTGAATTTGACTGAACTGAAGTTATTACAATAATTACATATATGTGTATTCAACTCATTAAAATGTTTTCAAAAAGTCAACATTTTTATGATTATGATTTTCAGTCCGAGGGAAATTTTAATTTATTATTGTCATTTTTCTATAAATCAATAAAATTGTTATATAGGAAGGTGGGCAGATTGTTGTGATTTGAATTTACATTACAATGTTCACCCTAACTTTCTCTCTCATTTATTCTCTTGAATTTGACATACTTGCAATTTAAAAAATTCAAGATGACTGTAAATCATTTTTTGCAGTCATTGTTTTATCTTTAGGAGAGTACTAATTAAAAGTTCTCTAAAGAACAGTAATTGAAAAGAAATTTGTATATTATATTAATAAAATGTTATTTCTTGTCATTTTATTATCCATAAATGTTCACTAAGAAAAAATGTGTTTTTTGTGCTTATAAGAATCCTGTTTCTGTTTAAACATTATACTACTGACCATAACATATATGTTATGACTCTTAGATTTATTCTATAAAGTCTTAAGAAATCTTTCATGATTTAATATATATTAACAATAAGATGTTTTACCCTTATTTGAGAGTGTTGTTTAATTTTTTTATAGTTAAACAATTTATAAGATCAATTTTGTGATATGTTAATTATACAAAAAAAAGGATAATTTAATTAATGGTCACTGTTTATTATTATTATTATAGAGAAGCTTATGATTAATAGAAAATTAAATTTAATATTTAGGATATTTAAATATACCTGAGTGAGTAAATAACTAATGACATTTTTTTCATAATGTCAATATTAATATTTCGCTTTTAAGCACTTACTTATTTATCAGATTTGATTTTAGCCAGTATTAATTTATTTTATAGGGTGGGAATAATTAATCAATACAGTTACACTAAATTAATTTAATGAAACAATATCTTTTCCTAGTTTAACTTGAAAATATATTTTTAAATATGCAGTTTTATTTTAAGATAAAATTTTCTTCTTTTTGTTTTTGATTGAATTTATTTGATATGTATTCTGATACTTATACATTGTCAAATTTTATTAAACTCTAGCAGTATGCTCTTGACTTGTTAAGAAATATTTTGTCTCTTTATTGAAATTTCGACTTGCTCACCTCTGATACAATTGAGGTGAGCAATTGAGGTGACAAATACAATCATATGTCTGAATATGTTCTATTTGGCAGTCTAGGCAAATATTACAATCCATTTCTAATTTATAATTGTCATTATTATTTACTAGTAGCACTTATTAGGAGCTGCAGTATTTAAATAGTATTTTTTTCTCTGTATGTTGCCTACATATAAGTTAAAAAACACAGTAATATTATATGTTTTGTTTAATCTTCATCAGAAAAATTGAAAAAAAACATACAAAGTTAATTACATCATGTATTGCCAGATAGTAGCTACAATAAGCTTTTTAAAGCATTCTTTAACAAAAAAATTATCAAATAAAGTGCATTAATAATATTAAACAATTAAAAATGGTAAAATTAGTAAAAATAAAAAGATATACTGCAGTTACATTTTTTCTAGAAATTATATTCTATTTATTCAGGTTGATATTTACTCCATTATTCAATAATGCATTATTTATTCATTTCCGTACAGTAATTTTATTTATTGTATCTATATAATTGTTTGACAATAACTATTTTATAATATTATGCTAAATATTATATTATCCTAATTACCTGTAAACCCCCAAATTGGAATAGGTATTTTCTGATACTTATAAAAAACTAAACCGATGTACTTCCCTATTTTATACTAATAATTTAGGCCAAGTAATTATCTGTAAGAAACCTTGCATCAACAAACTGAAATATATGTAACTGAAACTGAAATATATGTATTGAAATTATATGATTGACCATTTATTATCAAAAATAGTAATTTGATTTAACATAAAAGGGGGTAAATGGTCAAGATACAAAATTTTACACCACTGCAGAAAACTAAATGTTATTAATTTGGAACACACTTTTTATTAATGATTGTATTTATATTATTACAACAATCTACAATTTATTGTAATAATATAATCCATTTTTTATTTTATACATTACAGTTTACCTTAATTAAATGGTGAATTATACATTTCAATTTTATGTTCTTTTAGATTGTTTTACTATTTCATTATAAAACTGTTTTCCATGATCTCACCATATTTTTTAAGATAATGTTTCCATTAATTTCTAAATGCTATTTATAGACTAAATTATATTTTTATCCTTGATCATTCGGCATTACAATTAAATCAGCACTATGAATATCAATATTTATTAAATATTTTTACTTTAAAAATGTTTACTTTTTTTAATTTTTTTAATGATTTTCATGTTCGTATCCTAAACATAATTTAATTTGATCCTTTAACATTTTAATAATTAAAGCTCTCTTTACTTTTTTCTTAAAAGTTGAATTTCAAATTGTTAATAATTGTTATTAATTTATTTATCATCTTTTGATCTGCTTGATGGCTTGATGTTTTATCAACTCTATTTTCTGGTTTTTCACCATAATTAAGATTATTATTTAAATCTATTCTTGTACCTGTTTAATTATGTGCTGGTAAATGCTTTTCACTAGAATATTTTGACCAAATAAAACAAGTTAAATTAATAATAAAGAACACTGAATATCACCACCCATAGCTATAACACTACTTTTTCTTTTTCAAAAATGATATTGATTATAAATATATTCTCACAGTGTGGGAAAATATGAAACAAGAATATTATGGTTAAGTTATATAATATAGTATAAATATTTTATTTTGAAATTAAAGAAATTAAACTAGAATTTATTTTAAAATATTGATTTCATTGGAAACTTAAAAATTTACTTTTTATTTTTTAATTGATAAAAATTTTACTTTAAAATGAAAGCAATTATAATAGAATTCATTTTAGAATATAATACGTTTATGGAAGAATTAAAAAACTTACTTTTTATTTTAATTGTAGAACCAAAAATTAGTCACCAATGCCTACCTAAAAACCCTTGAGATGAGTCGTGAATACCTACCTAAAAACCCTTGAAAAGAGTCTTGAATGTCTACCTAAAACCCGTGAAATGATTCGTGAATACCTACCTAAAAACACGTGAAATGATTCGTTAATTTGCGAAGAAATGTATTGTGGTTTTTAAGGTTGTTTCGTTCTGGATAGTGTCCTTCTACTGATAGCTATTGGATATCAATTTATTCTTCGTTGCTTGTATGCTTCGTATTTCTTGAATGTATTATTATTTTTTAAATATTAGTTTATATTTATGTTAGGATAATAAATGTAGTTATTACTTTTTCAGTATTGTTTTTAATCTGATAATGACGTCTGTAACCAGAATCAATCACATCGAACCAAGGAAATTCAATGTTACGGTCACTTTGCCTACTAATGAGGTAACTTATTTGTTTACTGTTTTCTAGTTATAAAAAGAATATACATGTTAATGAACATTTCCTATGTACTTTAACATATTAATAATAAATGCTTTATTTTAAAATAATACCTATATCACACTTCTTTATAATTTGAAATTCGATTTTTGAAAAATATATTTATTTAGAAAAAATGTGATACCAACATTTTCAGTCAACAGTCAATCAAAACTTTACGAAACCACAGACTAAACAATACCCATATTCATCAAGTTTTCATCGCCTTGGTCGCCTCTAAATTACTCTACGCCTAACAAGCTTGATGAGCTTTTTGCCAAAAACAGCCCCAGATTAGCAAGCATCGTGTCAACCCGTGACATATACACCTTTTCAAAAGCGTCGAAACCAATCCATTGCACTGCCTCCATCCTATCCGGCCACCAATGAAGACCACCAAATACAAACTTCGTAATTACACCCGCGAAATACAAGCAGCCTGCAACTTTGACCATAAACACTTTTTAATGCGCATGATCTTCAATCCAGAATACGTCCAATAATTGCGCCAAATCCTGGACTTTTATTTTTTCTGTACATTTTTCATACATCCATTTTCCTACATCCTTGACATATTTTTCTCTCAAAACTTGATATTATATTTGTAGTACTTTTTTTATTGACTTGTATTCTACTTACATTTGTTTTTTATAAGTTCTGTAATTTAACTCCTTTTGCGTTCTGTCAAAAGTTCAATATACACTACCTACTACTACTACTTCTACATAATGAATAAAGTAGTATAGTGTGCAAAATGTCATAAATTACAAGTATTTAGCATTAATAAATTAGAGCTGCATTTTTCATTCAAATTGCATGATGTGTTTGTAAAATATATTTTAGGCTATCAATTTAATAATTTATTTATTCGTAATTATTAGCATATATATATATTTAAATTATTTTTTTATATTTTGTTATTCTTGTTTTAGAAAATAACGCCAGACTGTGGCTGCAGTCTATATACTGAAGATGGAAATCTAATCTTTTCGGCTCTTCAAATAAATGCATATCTCGAAGATTCAGTTAATGTGTGCATTGTCAAAGATGATGACAGAATTTTATATCTAAACACAGGAAATCAAGTATTTTACATATCGGCAAATACAAGGTAAAATATATTTTTTGAAGTATTTCTACGTACAACAAATTCGGATAATAATTGTAGATAATACGCACATCTTTTGACTTACATAAAATATGTACAGTTAGACGATCTGAATATAACTGAACTCCCTTGATGCTAAATTATTTATGAATTTTAACACATTCATTACACATAACCGTGCAATTCATCTATTTAATTGTTAAGTTATTCATAATATAATAATCAATAGAAAAATATTGCATATATATATGTCCAAATTAAGTTGATGTAAAACGAAGGTTGTATTATTATTACATCACAGTTCCTTTTGCTCACAATACAAACTGATCCTGTCACACCACATTACATTTGAAAGTCTACAATCAAACTGATAATTGACTTTAGTCATTTTTTATTTGGTATGTTTTATAATAACAAAATAACACAATTTATTTAAATTTATTTAAAGCTTTAATATATAGGACATTTTAATGTAACCATATTGGAGTATACCTCGAAAATGTGTATATTTTAAGCATTGCATATTTAAAGTTGCACATTACTTTTAGGTGTGTTTAATTTTTAGAAAGTATAATATGTTTTGTCACTAACGTTTATTATATAATGTATGATTGTGGAAAATATCAAAAAAATTATTATATATTTAAGATTTTTATATTAATTTATATTATTGTTTTATTTTTGTAATTATGCAACTTCATTATGAAGCCCATAGCATCATTCTCAGTGTTTTACAATAATATTTTGTCGAGGTTTTGTATAAGCTTGCTAACTCAGACATTATTTCAAATATTATCTTTCTTTTTAACTGCAATTCAATATGATACGTAATTTCAAGATGTTATGTTTTTACACAGTGTATTTTTATACTTCGTATTTTTGGCTTCGTACAATTGACTAATTTAACGGCATTAATTCGTATATCAAACTGTATTAACCATGTATCAAAATAAATATATACTTATGTGATAATTAATAATTTTTCGATTTCAGCCAAGACGCAAATGACATAAAAAACGAAATTATTAAACAAGTAAAATTACGTCATGAACAGGTATGTTAAGCTGTTGTATTTGGTTATTGAGTATTCATATATCAATACTTTTATTTTATGACATGATTGCATACTTAACACACAATAACAGCACAGCTTTATGTAATTCACGATACTGCACTTGTTAACGCTTCGTCCGTGGATATATTTTGTATGGTTTGCTACGTGGTGGAGGGGAGGTATTTTACACTCCCTTGAAAAATAAACTTTCTAACATCCGATTAAACTGAAAGTTGGTATACAGAAACCTATAACTAAAAACTTGTCGATCTATTTATATTTTCAGAAAAAAAAATTAATTAGTATCATTTTATGATTGGACTATGTCATAAACTCCAATTTAGGAAAACTATGGGGAAAAAACCATAGCTATCACTTTTGATCAATGACACCAATTGACTTGATTCTTTTTGCATCTGATTCTAGATCACAAGATCTATATTTGTTTAGTATACTTTTATAATTTTACTACTTGTATAAATTAACTATAAGTATTATAAATTACATTTGAGTATTATTTTAAACTGCTGTTTATTTTAATACATTATTTTATTATTCAAAGTTAAATGTATATAATTTTCTATAAATTTATTTTTCCCATTAATGGTGCAAGTTTTAGCTCCTAATATCATTGGCAAGTGTGAACACCCGAGGGGGGTATAAAAGAGTTCAATAATAACACCGTTTTCTTTTGTATATAAAAATATTAAAAATTATATATGTTATATTTTTAGTTAGATAAAAGTAAATTAGCCACTGAATAAAAAAAAACAGGATCATATATTATTTCGTTGAATCAAAAAAAAATTTTTTTAAACAAATTGCGGCCTTCCCCTCTATGTACGAAGGGTTAAAGTCACCTGTATGTAAACATTAAACATAACACAGTATAATTGTTATAATCATATCACTTTATTCTAAATTATTTTTGCGTATATATAGATATTTTACTGTTCTTCATTATACATTTTATTTATTTTGGATATAACCATTTTTATTTAAATGATACTAAAATATTTTGACCCTATAGTAGTATAATGATCCTGTGGTTAATATAAAATTGAAAACGCTTAATCAATATGACTAAATCATTTCTTGCCAACCAATGCCGATACAATACAAATATAAATAGTATAATATGCCCCACGAGAACTTGTTGGAGTACACAAAAGAAGCAAGTCGGTTATAATGTATAGGAAAGCGGTTGTATAAATTATTAAGTTTTTCTTTCACACCTTCTAGTTGCAAATATTATCGATTTCTATATAAAAAATCGATTAAAACCTTATAAAAATCACGATTATGTTCTCCTATATTGACACAAAAATCGGTATTGATTTAGTATCTCAAAATGGCTACATTATATTCTTTATAGTTCAAATTAGTTTATAGTGGTTAGTTCCCTAGCGGTGTGTTGCGCGGTTATCCATTGCCTGGTTACCTACCGCAACAATTTATAACAAGAAAATATGCCGTCTGGGTTTCGCCCAAATTCCCTGATTGTGAAAATGAAAACGATTTACTTTTCAGCAATTAAAAGACTCTGTGAATTTGTTCACCTATAATCATGGCTTTTCGGATAGAATTTCCAAAATCTCCAAAATTCAAAAAAGAGTACAGTATGTAGTATGTAATCTCGAGTGTTAATATCACATTTGTTAATCAATTATAAAAACCATAACAAAACCATAGTACCAGCAGAAGCATTACAATCTATTAAACCCCCAACACATAGTCGAATCACTTATACTTCACGAAATGATTCTTAATCGTCTACAGAGGTAAAAAAACAAGTCCATCGACCCTATTCTTTGTTATATTTACTACTAACTTTATTAACTTTAACTCATAACTCTTTGCATCTACTAACCTACATTGCTAGATTATATACTAAATTAGGATTATTATTATTATTATTATGGTTATTATAAGTGTATTATAGTTAATAAGTATATTATTGGTAATACTTTTACTACTATGATTTTAACATTATTATATACTATTTTATTTCAAAATACCGTCATATTGGAACACTTTGAAATTGCTATTTTTGTCAAAATTTATATATATATATACATGAATATTATTACAATTATATTCTTCTAAAACGTACATTTTGTTTGTTGACTATAGGATAGTAAAAGTTTACAACATTGTTAAGATGTTGATGTTACGTCAACTTCATGACATGAAATCCAATAATTATTTATATATAATTACATTATTTTACCTTTAATGCAGTATTGAATACAATACACGTACACACTGTCATGGAAAAATGTGGAAAAGTCATCGAAAAAATAGCATTGTTGAAAAGTAAAAAAGTCATGGAAAATAAAATAAACTTAATCTTTAAAATTTATCAACCTAAGCATTTTTCGGAACTGCGTGGCAATAAGCATATCCATGGGTGGATAGATATGAATCTACTTTTCAAATGTAAAATTTTACCGTGGATGCTATTTGTAAAAAGTAATGTTTATTAAATAATGAAGTTGTCATGGCAAAATGGTGAATACCTTGCATTACAAAGCGAGTTATCCAATCATAATATGTCAAGCTATTTTTTTAAACAGTTGACACTTAGTGCAATATGTAGTTATTAAGTTATTATAAAATGAAGTGAAAACCGAAGTCGTTGGCTGGAGTTAACATACTAATGAATTGCTCAACATGATCATTTACGGTTATAGGTATGTGACCCCCATAGATATTTTAGGGACAAATCCCATATATTAGTATCGCCACAGTGATAGTCGACAACAACAGATCCTAGCAATATTTAAAGATTACAATTTGGATGACGCGATCGATAATACGATGACAAGTGAAACATCATATTAATCTATAAATCTGTTTACCGATATATTAAGTCAAAATATATGAAATAACAAAATGGCATATACAAAAAGAGTAATAGTATGATACATATATTATATAACTATATATGTTTTATTATAATTTTAACAATATTATATAATATTTTATTTTAAATACCGTCATATTGTAGCACTTTTAAATTACTAGTTTTGTCCAACTTTATGTAGGTATATCATTTGGATTTATTACCGGTTTACCGGTTTGAATGAGTTATGCGTCAACTCTGAGTTTAATTAATTAGACTGAAAAGATATTTAACAAATGTGGTATGTTATAACTTATTATTGTATATATTTTTTACTTTTCAGAAATCGACCCCGGGAAATTATATTACAATGATAAAACCGAAACCAGAAGTAAATAACTGTATCACATTTAACGGATTAAGTATTTTAAATCGCTTTTATTATGTGAAATAAATACCCAAACTATGCTGGTATGATGTTTACGTTTTAATGGAGAAATTATCTATTAATTTATATAGATTATATTTATATATAAACTCGAACATTTAATAATATGTCTTGTCATACACATTTTATAAATTGTAAAAAATGACTCAATTTAAAAAATAGTTTCGGAGATGTGTTTCTAACATGTTAAAAAAGAGAATTTATAGTTTTTCCTGTTACCTGAAATTATTGTTTATAGTTGTTAGTAGTATAGGAAGAGTCGATTCGACCGCAGTTATAAATAGATTTATGATTCATGGCCAAAAATTGATTTTTTTACACCTCCCCCCTCCCCCTTTCCCCCCTTAGCC
>JAUZND010000928.1:2729-13808 GCA_034780555.1 Coelogynopora nodosa | reverse complement strand
TTACTATACCATGTCTACACTGTGTGTTGCTAGGTTACTATACCATGTCTACAATGTGTGTTGCTAGGTTACTGGACCGTGTGTGACCTTGTCTGCAATGTGTGTTGCTAGGTTACTGGACCTTGTCTACAATGTGTGTTGCTAGGTTACTATACCATGTCTACACTGTGTGTTGCTAGGTTACTATACCATGTCTACAATGTGTGTTGCTAGGTTACTGGACGTGCTGGCAGGGAGGAAGAACCCGAAGTATCTAGAAGGAGAAGTTCTGGTGAATGGGAAAGCACAACCCGCAAACTTCAAATGTATGTCTGGATACGTTGTGCAGGTGAGTGTTTTCACTTGGTTGCTACCCGGAAATTATATAGACTAATTTCTTCATGTTTTTAATGATATTATAGAAGTCATTTAAGTTTCATGTAATCCTTTTGATACTGAAATGACCGACAGAAAATATGAATTGATTGTAAACAATATATGTTACTTGAATAAAATATCAATCTTTTTTTGGTTAGAAAGACGAATATTTTGGTTGAAGGTTTGTGACAGATAACAACTCAGCAACCGGAGATGTATTTATACTTAGAAGATGAGACTATTTGTAATGTACTATTGAAGAATTATTAAAATGTTACCTTCCATTATTACCATATCTGATGCTAATGTTCAACAGGAATCGATTCATTGTTAATAATATATAAAATGATTCAAACGACAGAGTTCGTAAAATGACATTGAATACTCTGTTTTACAATGGGGGTAAATATGTGTATTAATTTCATCCTTTCATTCCCCCCCCCCGGTCAGGACGACATTGTAATGGGCACGCTGACGGTGAGAGAGAACCTGCGCTTCTCAGCGGCACTGCGACTCGCTTCAGACCTCACTGATGAACAGAGGAAGAGCAAAGTGAACGAGGTCATCGAGGAGCTGGGACTGCTGAATGTCGCCGATAGCAGGGTCTGTTCTCTCCCTCTCTCTATCTCTCTCTCTCCCTCTCTCAATGTCGCCGATAGCAGGGTCTGTTCTCTCTCTCTCTATTCTCTCCCTCTCTCTATCTCTCTCTCTCTCTCCCTCCCTCGTTCGGTATAATATGGCTGAGGACATCTATTTGCAACAACACTGTGCAAGATCAAAACATAATTTAGGTGAACCCTGAGAGGTATATGGTTGAACCAAGTTTTATGTACAGGATATACACCACTGTTTCTCAACGGGTACACCACACCATAACGCCGAGAGTCGTGTATATTATATGTACAACGATGAGACTACCTGCTGCTGGCTGTAGCTCCCCTGTACTACTGTTGACAATGCTACCATGGCGAGGACTCCAATATCAATAATTATTTTATATGTTTTACTAATACTGGTGTTTCTTTTGTGTATAATACTTTCACGTCAATCGTTGAACTCTAAAATACAATATATATGGGTATAAGTTCAGGGCGTTCTGCCTGTCGAAGAGGGATTTACTAATAAAAGAAAAGGTGGACTAGTAAAAAGTATGCGGAACTACCTAATTTAGGATATTAGTTTAATCTAATGATTGGGAGTGGAAGTAGCGGGTTTGAATCCCGTCGCGTCAGTGTACCTTATTTTACTGTGGACTGCCTGCAGCTGTGTCTGGTCGTATCGTTATGGAAACTCTTTGACATTTAGTTCATGAAATATTGTTGTTTTTTCCAATCTGCGGACTGCCCGAAAGCATGCACTCAAAATAAAAATGATAGCTTTTGTTTATAAAATAATACCAAATCTATAAATTACATATTTTATAATTATTTAGAATATATGATGCGTTATGTTATAATGTAACACATATAGTAAATGATCTATAAAACCATCGTATATCGATACAGTATGCTGTATTTATAAACACGTTATAACACCGACGATATGTAGCTTTTTATAATATATGTATATATATATATTATGTAGTCTATACCTGCTGTTTTTATTTCAATGTACATAATAACCGTTTCAATATATATATATATAGAACGAATGTACAGTAAGAACATTATATAAATGTTTCAAAAGATATAAAAAATGGATATCATTATGTGAAATATATTAGTATTATTAATCGATTCATAAGCAAAATGCTTTTTTGCTCAAATAAATATAAATTTATTCAATATAATTATTACTAAATTTAAATAAAGTGTATTTTAAACATTCACTAAAACACTGCCTCGATACGTCATAAGTTTGATAGCTTTATAATCGATAAGTCTAAGGTGTGATAAACACATAATCGATAAGTCTCAGGTGTGATAAACACATAATCGATAAGTCTTAGGTGTGATAAACACATAATCGATAAGTACGAGAAATATCCGGTGTAATACCCATTTATGTAATTTCAATGAAAAGCGTTTGTGTTGTGATAAATATAATAATTGTGATTGTAAATACAATGATTAAGTTTTTTCAACTAAATAATTATAATTAAATTATATTATATATATTAAATTAAATATATTATAATTAAATTATATAAAATATAATTATATTATATAATTTAAAAAAAATAGATTTGTATACTACGTAAGATATCCAATAAGATCCAAAGATGCTAATACTGGTAGAAGTCAAATAAGATATATTTAAAAAAAGTGTTTTACTATATTAGTTTTATTCATTATTTACTATAACAAAATAATAATTATTTTATATGCTTCAATTTTAAACAATTGTTTCATACATTTCACATAATACATTTATTCCATGTTAATAAAGCAAATTAGTTATTTCGAGGAATATATTTCAATTGTCCATATTACTCTACACTATCGATTATCTATTTAATCATACACAATCAACTATCGATTTAATCATACACAATCAACTATTGATTTAATCATACACTATCAACTATCGATTTAATCATACCCTATAAGTTATTGATTTAATCATACCCTATAAGTTATTAATGATTTAATCATACACTACCGGTTATGGATTTCGCCATATACAGTATCGATCACTAATTTTGCCCTAGAAAGATAACTATATCCATGCCGTATCAACCTAGTAATATATGTAGTGAATCAAAAATATATTTATTCTTAAACATATTATTTAAATTAATATACTATTGCGATAATATTCTCTAATCTGGATAAATAAGTAAACATTTAGGAGGAAAATGCATGGGGTGATCTTTCAAAATAGTGTTTGATAAAGTGCAGGTAAATCAAACTTTAAACCCACCGATGCAAGCATTTAAATAATTTTTATTCCGTAATAAATAAAACATAATTAATCCCTGTTCCTGGTATGGTCAGCTTTCTACATAGTTTTACAAATTTAACATTCATCACTTGAAGTCCAATTTTAACCCGTACATCTAATAAAAATGAACTTCCTATCACATGGATTGTACAATATGTACATACACATATTACCGCATGGATTACAGTGCTTCCGCTATAAATCAACGACTAGTTGTACTTGATGTACGAGATGGAAAGCACGAATTTCCGTTTGGTGTTGCATTACTATAACATGTTAACATAGATTACTAGTACTATGGCAATTACGTATTTATTGATTATTTATGCATCGCACCGGATGCGTTGATCTTATCATTTTGAATTTATTCCCAATCAAAATCTTCATGCATGAACCAAATATAGCGGAACTCTCGAATACATTGAATGCGAGGAAACGTACAGACGCTGGCAAATATACTAAAGTGTTTCAAGGATATATAGAAAATATCGATCAATTGGATTAGTTAAAAAATTTCATTAAAAAATACTGTTTCGTTTAGTTCATAAGAGATGTTTAACTATGATTACAGTAATCCAGACAATATGTGAAGTGTTTGATGATACATATTTCAATATATCAAATTCTTAGTTTATTAACAGATATAACAAATATATAAAGTAATAATAATTTAATTAATTTTAAAAATAATAATAATAAAAATAATAGCCAAAAATGGTGTAATAATACGATATACTAAAACTATATGTCGAACAAATAATGATTTGAAACCGTTATATCATTCGTTAAACAATTATTGATACAGCTAAATGAAATCTCTCAGCGACTCTAACTTTTCAGAAATAAACGCGGAGACTTAAAAAACTCTAAACTTTATTAATAAACTAGGTGTTGCTACAGTTACTGGAAAAGACTTTTGTACCATCCTATACCTTTTTATTGAAGTGATATATATTTTAAATCGATAATTTTTGTTATTGATTGTGTTTTACACTAGAGAAAGTACCTATTGCGATATACCTCAAATTATATGAAAATTGTGAAATACTGACGGAATAGTCTGTAAAAATATTTGCAGTTTTTCTATATATATATAGAAACACTATATAGTGTCCAGAGATTTATACAGGTTTATATTTTATAACTTTCCATTAACAATTTAACTTCAATTTGTGCTATTCTGAATTATTATTTTTAAAATAAAATATAAAGAAAACGTGCATTTTTTGCGCGTATCTAGAGTTCTGAACGAAATGGAAATAGTAATTAGCACACATTCGTGGTCTTTTATCGGGTAACACCGACACATATAAGACCACAACATATTATTATATTCTTTTAAAGAAAATTACAGTTTTGGAACAAAACCATTTTGCTTAATTCTATAACTGCACGTAAAATTGACTAGACACGTTTACTATTTGACATATTGTATATTATTATTTTCACACATTTTATTTACTTATCATATTTGACATAATATATTTACATATCACATTTTACGTATTGTATTTACATACTTATTGTATTTTCCTAAATTTACCTAAATCAACCGGCAAACTGGTTGTGAATGAGTTGCCATTTGTGTGTTTGAAAAGTGAACAAGACATATAATTTATAAAGCAGTAAATGTAAACAGAAACCTAATAATTGAGTTTTTCCATCAAAAACTACCAGAGTCTATTGAAAATAGATCGATTATATAAATCTATCTTATAATATGTAAGAAGAAGAAAAGCTGTCCTAGCGTTATAAGAATGTCGATATTATTATATATATATAAGTTTGTTGCAGCTGTTACTAAGTGTTAAATTATTCAGGGGGGGAAACATCCAAGAAATATACCTCAACAGATTTACACAATATTATGCTGTTTAAGTAATGCATTCTGTGTTCTCTAATTTTAATCGATTATTATCAAAATATAACATTTAATCATTTTAAAAATCTGCTCCCTGAATTTCCGACCGGAAGGAAAACAAATGTTTACCAATTCAAGTAACATAATAAGTTTAACTTAACTCACGACAAATATATATTTAATTACGGATAGCTTCGACAAAAAGCATTACCCAGCAGTTGATTCAAAGGTATAATTCGCCCAGTAGTTAATAGTAGTATGGCTGAGTAGTATAGCATTAGAGAAAGGTTAAATTAACTATTTAATTTAAATATGTTAAATGTCGTCTTAGTTGACAGCATAGAGTCAGCTTTAATTATGTGCTTAATATATACAGTATCACATACAAAAAATTGAATTTTTAAAATTATTAAAAATTGTATTTTTTCTAATTATATTACTTAAAAAAATAATAATATGATGAAATACAAAAAGGCAGAATAATCACAAAACACAACTCATTAACTTCATATTATAAAAATATATTTTATAAAATGTTACTTTTCATTATTTAAGTCTCCTTCACATGTTTAAAGAAGTAACAATAACACGATAACTTTATGTTAAGACAATTATTGTGTTACACTTCCCGTGTTTAGCTCAAAATAATAACAAAAGTATTTACAATCAATTATAAAAAAACAATAGATGATCGACTGGTAACTGGAAATCTGTCTAGTGCGTCTTACCAGTATTATTATTTCATAAATCTATTTCGCGGTATCATTTCTGGGAAATCAATGTCCCTCGATAAGTATATAAACATAGAAATAAATCTTGACGAGGGGCATTATTCCCAAATGAGCTAAACCCTACAGTTGTGTCTGGGGAAAATATATTCAAAATGCGTACAACTAGATTATAGTGAGTGTATTATTTATAATGCAACCCATAATTAATTTGTACTGAGCTAAATAAATATGTTGTCAATGGAGACATCTTCTATATTAAACTTTAATTGGATGAGAAGTTGACGTTCTCAGAATAGAAGTATATTTTTTTTGGGAAACACGAAATTATCTCTTTTGTTTTAGTTTACGGGATATTTTTTCAAATAAGTTTTTTTAATGGTATTAAATGATTGATTACACAAATTTCTATATCAATATTGAGCCACCATCTTATTCAATTTTCTTCTTCAACGTCTTAGCAGAGCTAAAACTAAGCAAATAATTTTTAAAATATTTTTTTATCATTTATTTAAGAAGTATTTCAAAAAAAGAATTTTTAATCAATTTAATATTATAAAATTTTAAAGTTTATCGCTTGAGACAGTAATATATAATGGTTCTGTTAATTCGATGAGGACATTAAATAAAAAATACAAAAAATTAATAAAGAAATTTGACGAAATCTGAGCGATGCTTGAGGTACAACTGGTAAAAAAACCCATCACAAAAATGCAACCGCAATGAACAGAACTAGCAGACAAAATAACTCCAATATCACTCAAGTCAATGAAACCGGCCACCAAACCACCATGAAAGCAGATTAAGCGTCATATGCAAAGAAGTCAACCAATAGAAAACATTCCAATAAATTGTATATTAGCCGAGAACTTTGCCCGAGATATTGCAAAAAATAATTTAATTACATTAATTTCCCCAGCGTACATATTATTTAACCCCAAAAAAATGGAATCAGACATTCGAACGTTCAATAAGCAATTGTAGATGTATTAATAATGCCTCGACAGCCTGCTGAGCACTCCATCATGGGGGAACGGCAATCTTTTGTCTCTTCCAGAATAATAAGCGAATGTTGTGCGCGCTCGCATGCACGATGGTCAGAATAATAGAAACTAAGAATGAACGAATGATTGAATGAATAAAACATAGTCCGGCTTCCCAATATCTATCACCGTGATAAAAAGGCCAGAAATATTCTAAATTACCAAAAAAAAAGTGGAATAGACAGACTTACCTACCCCAACATGTCTATATAATATAATATATCAAAATTCAAATTGTATGGAATCTGAGCGCATTAAAAGTTAGACGGGTACTCTGAACATTTGAAAACGATATACTTTAATGTAGTCCTGTTATAAAATGTTTGAGGAACAAAGGGTCAAACACGGGTGGGTCATTTTGGTACATGATGCCCTTCTCCTCCTTCTTCTAGGGTTTTAGGTTTCCGGCTCATTTCATTGTTTAGTTAAGTTTATTGAATCTTGAGATTTTAATCAATTCAGCTAAACAAACATTATTATCAGTCGGATGAATGTATTGATAGAGATAATTCATATTAATAACTGTGATTATTCCATAGAAATGGATAGGATTGTCTAGAAGCGAAATCACATAATGTAACGGCAACAAACTGCGATATTAGTGACCGTTTGGTAGCCTCAATTTGATTGGACGATAGCTGCACAATGGCTATCGATTCTGAAAGCTGAATAAACTACTCATTCGTTTCGCGTATTTAACAATAAATGGCCGCTAATATTTTCGACATAATATTCACGAACATAACATGTTTTACCCTACAATATAGTGTATATATATGAAGCAGAAAACAACTCACCAATGAAATGAAACTCTTTTGATTCAGGAGTAGCACGAGACGTACAACCAACAGAACAACACGATTTCAGCATTTTCACGCATACACGCTTAATCCTTTTGCCCATTTTGAAAAGAACAGCTGTTGCCACATATTTGAACAAAGCGCGCTTCTAGACCTTTTATCCATTTATATGGATTATTCATAATTTTATGTCGACCAACCTACCATATATAGATATAAATAAACTAAATTATTGTTCAATAAACGTTATAAAATATCAGTGTCACAGATAATTTCACTATATAAATCGGTGGTAAAAATAACATTTCAATTACACATTCGTAAACATTGTTAACGATAACATTACGCGGCTAACACGAAATATCGCACCCGGCCGGGGCCCCCTCGAACACAAGCCCAGACAAGCGCATATCGCGGCGGCACACCACTTACAGCCTGTTCGTCCAGCCGCACGAGCAGGTTGTTGGTCCGCTGCTCGGACAGACCCTGTCTGAGGGAGCCGATGGGCAGATCTGGGCACACCGCCTGTAGCACGTCCTTGGCCGGGACACCGCGTGAGGTGGAGAACCGGGAGCTACAGGGGACCAGGTCCTCGCGGATGCTGCCCCGTAGGGTGTACAACTGGGAGGGGGGGTTCAGAAGCTTTTACCATAACGAATTTTAAGAACAACATGGTCGTACTGTAGATATTGATTTTTCAACTTATAACTTATATTTAGATATCCAATCTATGCCTCTAGGCAGTTGTGAGAGAGATGAGTGATACACAGTTTTGCGAGGCAAAATAAATTTCATGCCAGTTTCGTACTGCCTAAATAGGCATTTTTCAAAGCTATTTTTATTAATGAAATGTTTATCAGATCAAATATCGTTTGGCACCATTGAAATCGTTGTAAAATTTTACGTTTATTTATACCATCGGTAAATAATGAACTTATTTTATTAAGAGAACATTAACTAGATTACGATTCAACATAATTGACCAATTTAGGATTCGAAAACTGCTAAAATATTTCTCTTGCCTATGCTTGCCTCGCGAAACTGGTGTATGACTCATCGTTTTGGTAACCTTCGTATAATATATAATAAGGTTAAGTTAGATTGTTTATCTAGGAGAGAGAGAGAGAGAGAGTAAGGAAATCTATATATATGTATATATATTGTATATCTATGGTTCGTACGTTACCAAACGGATCAACATTCAAATGGTCTTTACCTTTTTCAAGGGGTCCTATTTTCGCTGATAAAATAGATAACTAATATAGTAATAATCAATAATGGCATCAAAATCTAGTAATACATTATAATTATTATAAACAGAATTATCGCAAAATATAATGAGCAATCATAAGAGAGACTAATGAATATAAATCAATCGACTAGTTCTTTAAATTTAGAGTTTATCTCTTTGGATATAACAGAAATTGAAGCTTCTTTATCTTTAGCAGCACGCCTCATAGCATTGGATTTAACAATATTTATGTCAGTATTAGAATAAAAAAAATGGGCAATCATTTATTTTAAAATGTAACAAAATTGAAGGGTTCTTAAGGGTTCTGATTCAATTCAGGGGTTCTCAAAGCCTGTTTACCGTATTCCCAACTTGCTGTTATATTTTTACATTACCGATGGCCATAGTTTGCCCTATCTCAGCTGTATTTTGCTTGATTTCGTCGACACCTGTCAAGTGAGTATATAATACTGTATATACGGTGTTGTTGTACTGTTAATATTAACCATAATATGTCAATAAATTGATGCAGTTATAGAATTCAGTTATTATAAAAACCTCAAAACAGCCAGAAAGATTTCCACTATTACAATTGCATTAATCCCTACTTACTCACGAAAAAGGGTACCGACTTGATCCGACGGAAATATAAAGTAAAGTAGAGTTGGACAGAAATGGGATGTAAATGGATTAATATATTTACGAGAATACAGATGAAGAGTGTCACGAACAGAAATACTCCTAAACGACCGATTCACAACACCACCACCGCTACATTGGCCAATAAACATCCATACCTTTAAAAACATCGTTCTAAAGTCTACGTCTTCAAGATGAAAATCAGCAATTAAAGTGATAAATATCTCAAAAAAGCAAACCGCTTCATGTTCACTGTCAACAGAACTACGCATACTATATTAATTTAATACCAATCTACCCCTACCAATATAATATATCTCCCATCTATACCAACCATTTCACCCACGTATATATATATTGTTGTAGTTGTATTCAATAGTCTAATCTATCAAAAACAGACATGATAAATTACACCAAAGGAGAATCTTAATTCACGGGTCACATCGTGTTTTCTCTTCTACTACAGTACAACTACACAGTTTATTCTGCTGTATTATATCCATCCACATAATATAAATAGAACCAACAATTTGTCATTATAATCGTCAGTAAACAGAAGGGGGGAAAAAAAACACCTCGTGACTCCGCTATCGCCTTATTTTGTCCCACATCTCCTTCAATTATTCTGATAATCTGTAAAAAAGAATTAGAACTAGTACGAGATAAAGACGACATATTTTTTCCGTCATTTTGTTACAGTAACCACTCTATTCAGCCTATAATAAACGTGGGAGTTTGTAAGTTGAAAAACAAGAAAACAACATTTGACCTAATAACAACAAACGCTTCATTTTCAGCATATTACATAACTGCAAAGTTGAGATCTCTAAGCACTGCACAGTTCAAGTGTATTATCGTCGGCGCCTATATAGAGCTCATCGTATATTAATCCTCTTGTGCTGTTGGGAGTACCTACAACACACAATCCTGAGAGGCAATGTGGACATGTTCCTTTCAGACAACAATCAATTCCTTCGACTTTAAAACGGAGTAGGAAAAGCATGTAAATATATGCGTATCCTACAATGTATCAAACTGGATAACGCTTGCTTCTAGGAGAACCCAGCTGCCTCTATGTATAGTCTATATTATAGTCAATTGCAGTGATAGCGAGTGTGTGTAGCTTTTTATTTATTTATAGAACCATCCATCTGTTCGCAAAATACAGCGAAGAGAATTTTCATGATAATAATAGGAATGGATATTGTGAGTGTGCGTGCGTGTAAAAAAGAGGGGAGAAAATATGCAAAAAATTGTTTAATATGTACAAGTTTGTCTCAAATCCTTTTCAGCATTAATTTTTCAATTACTGATTCGGGTAGTAAGTACTGTATTTGTAGACTATGCCACAGCTCACTATAATATTAACCGTCCAATAAGTACAAATATTTCGATCGATAAAAACAATCCAACAATAGACGTCTGACTATGCCACAGCTCACTATAATATTAACCGTCCTATAAGTACAAATATTTCGATCGATAAAAACAATCCAACAATAGACGTCTGACTATGCCACAGCTCACTATAATATTA